>CAUYRH010064193.1:0-38704 GCA_963574655.1 Perodicticus potto
GTTTGATAGGACCTGAAGTTTTATAATGACTCACATTATATATATATGTATTTTTTTTAACAATTTTAAAGTGTGTTAGAAACACTTAAAAGTCAGATGGTTTATTGTACAAATCAGAATGTTCATTTTCTTGTAAAAAGTATAAGAGCAGAGAGAGGGAAGGAGCGAGGGGGGTGGGGTCTTGGTGTGTGCCACACATTTTGGGGGCAAAACACGATTGCAAGAGGGACTTTATCCAACAAATGCAATCAGTGTAACATGGTTTCTTGTACCCTCAATGAATCCCCAACAATAAAAAAAATAAAAAAAAATAAAAATGAATATATTTTTTATTAAAGAAAGAGTAATTGGGAAAATTTGCTAATCATTTGGAGAAAAATCTTGGAGATCTTATTTCACACAGATAAATACATTGCCAATGGAGGCAAGATTTTACTATGCTTTTTTCCTAAACCCACAAAATTAATGAAAGAAAATATAGATGAGCCTGAAGTTGCATCTCAATGTGAAAAGGGCCTCAAATGCAGAGACTGTGAGGCTCTCTGACCTCTCTCCTTCCTCCTAAAACAGAACAAATAGGCAAATACAACGTATATGTTAAATGCTAACAAACTAGAGAGGCAGACAACAAAAAGAAGCTTATTTTTCACTCTGTATAGTGATGCATTTACAACCTAAATCCAAAAGTTTAACACCCAGAACTGATAGAATTGGACAAAGGAAATATAAGTATGATTCACGTGCGAAAGCACAAATTAAAACAATGATCTCTTACCTGCCAAGATATTTTATGCACATAATAGCCAGGCAAAGGTCTATCAACAGTAGAGTAGATGAAGAAGGGACGAATAGTTTTAAAGTCCAAAACTAAGAGGTTGACTGAAAAGTTTAGGTGCATCTGTAGTAATAGCCATTAAAAGTATGTTGTAGAAGTGTGTTTAATAATGCAGAAAGGTGTTGAAGATATTAGGTTATTTCAATTAATAGACTTTGAAATCATGTGGTCCTAGTTTTTAAAATAGAGTGTGTATCTGTGTACATATGCACATTTATATGTAAAACCAAAAGATTATTGGAATGGCTGACATTAAAGTTTGTAAAGTGGTTACTCCTGAATGGGAGATTATGAATAGTTTTAATTTTTTCTTTTTTCTATTTGTATTTACAATAAAAATAATTTTGTAGTTAAAAAAAAAAAGTGTAAGAGAATCCAACGTTTGTGGGGGGGGTACTCTGCAGTGAAGACCCTGCCTTAGAGCTGAGTGGTGGCTGCCCTCCTGCAGTGCCCTCCATCTCCCAAAGAATCAAACCTGGATGCTGAGCCCTGCTGGATCGGAGTTTGCAACCTATTCTCGAGTTTATTTTAGATGAGTTTTCTCTCTTATTTTGAGGATAGTGAGATGGAGTAGAAAGGTGAGCCAGTTCATTCAGATTAATAATGCTGCTAGAATGGAGAAAATATATACTGTCTTCTTTTCCCTTAAGGACTCTGTCCCCCTCTCTGCACCTCACTTACCATCTAGATTTATAAGCACTTTGGCATCAGGAGGTACACAAGTTTAAAAGTCCAAAACTCAAAATGCTCTAAGCACCAGTCTCTTCGAAATTCTGCTAGACAAATCAAGAGGTAAAAAATTTCTCCCAAGAAGGCTATTTCTTTTACATTTGGCAGTTAAGTTTTGCAAACCCAAGGGGTGCTGGATATAAGAGAATTCTGGTAAGTGGCCAAATTTGGGAGTATTTATCTTAAGGATTGAGGCTCACCCCTTGGTAGTGATTATGTTCACTGAGGCCACAGGCCTGCCTGCCCAACAAAGGTAGCCTGAAGGTTGATCAATGCCAAGGTCGCTGGGGTGAGGGCGACCCTGTGCAACCCTGCCCAGGGTCGATGGCCATACTCCAGGCTAATGACCTCTACATGTTGCAGGACCACTGTGGTCCTGGGCTGCTCTTAGCTGCAGCGTGCTAACTTTTGACTTAGCTGCCTACATGTTTTGAAACCATTCATGTTTCATGTTGCTTTATGAAGTTTTTAATTACAAAAAAATTACTGAGGACTCTTCACTGTGGTCCTTGCAATTTTTTGTTTTTGTTTTTGTTTTTTTTTTTTGCTAATTTATTTTTTTAAACATACAATAGAAAATCCTTTCAGGTGAGGGCAACTGAAACTCCACCTCCTATCTTTAAAATTGATTTCTGTAGGGTGGGAGGCTTTAAGAACCAACACTCTTGTGTTTAGAAGTCTCTTTCTCGGGCAGCGCCTGTGGCTCAAAGGAGTAGGGCACCAGCCCCATATGTCGGAGGTGGCGGGTTCAAACCCAGTCCCGCAAAAAAAAAAAGAAGTCTCTTTCTCTGCCCACACATTGAAAGATGTTTCTCAAACATGGAGAAGCACAAGAATCACCCAGAGCATCTGTTAAACATGCAGATAGCCTTCTCCTCACACAGAGGTTCCGATTCAGTGGACCTGAAGAAAGGCCTAGAAACAGTCATGTTCAACAGTCAGGCTCAGGTATTCTGATACAGGTCATGGGGAAACTCTCTATATAAGAGGTATCATTATTAGCATTACCAGATAAAATATATGGTAATCATAAAACTTGAATTTCAGACAACCAACAAATAATATTTTCATATGAGTATCTCTTATGGAATATTTTAGAACATACATATACTAAAACATTAATTGCTCATCAGAAATTCATTGTTAACTGGTGACCTTGTATTTTTATTTGCTCTATTTGACAACCTAGATCCTTAATACCAGTGAATGAACAGCCACCATCATGATCATAATAGACAGCCAGATGGGCCAGGTAGCTTATATGGATTAAAGAAAAGAGAATTCATATTTGGGGCACCAATAATAGGTTGGGAAACATGAAATGTACTTCACATCGTTTTTTAAACAGACATGGTCAGAGACATTTTGTCCAAGATCATGAAAAGCTTACTCATGGTAACACCTGGGTTTGGACAAGCTCTGTCTGTGGCCATGACCCCTAGGCTTTCCATGCCTCTGTGCAGTGCAGCATGGTTTTAACACTTGGGGAAAGCCTTGATCCTTTTCTTCATGAGTGGGAACTTAGAGTGCTGGACCATTTCTCAGGGATTTCTTCATCTTTCACAGCACCTGGTGCGGTGCTGGCTGACTGCATCTCCTCCATGAAACTGTTAGCTATGCTGCATTTCAGTAACTTCATACATCAGAAGATATTTCAGCAGTGGCAGGATAATTCTCCTCCACTGGATCATCCTTGGCATGGGTTATAGTCCTTTGAGATACCTTCCAAAGGAGGGGATATAGATTGGAGTCATCTCTGTTCCAGCTCTGAGACAAATGTTATCAGCCCTTAGTTCTCAGATTCTCTCTCCATCACTGCTATTTCATTTCTATTGTCATTGTCCTCCATTTTGGATTGTTTTTGTTTATTTGTGGTTTAAATATTATTCTTTGATTTGGTTGGGCATACATCGCTGATGCATAGAAGTTGTTCATATCTATACACATACATGTATACATATATACAGGGAGTACCAGCTGTATGCAAGGGGCACCTGGGTAGCATCCTAATTCTTCTTTCTCACCTAGATGACTACAAGTCAGAGCTGAGGGAGCAGCTGCCCCTGATTGCTGGCTCAGCAGCGGCTGGGGTTGTGTTCGTCGTGTCCTTGGTGGCCATCTCCATCGTCTGTAGCAGGTATGTTCTCCACTCCTGCTTGCTTCCCTCAGACCCAGGATGCCCCTTCCCAGGCTGTGTGGACCAGACAGGATCTGTCCATTCACGGACATGGTCATCACTCCACCTCAAACGGCAGGCAGCCTAGAATTCTCCAGATTATTTATTTTCTGAGCCTGGGATAAAATCCATGTGAGAGCTAGACAAGGCGATCAGTAAACAGCATTCATCCTCGAACCTCATTTTAGCCAAGACTTTCAGCCCCCCTCACACACAATGGCTTTTCAGAGTGACAGTTACAAAATTGCATTTGACCCAGTAGAGCATCACGGCCTGTGCACAGCCCATCTTCCAGTTAGAGAGCTCAGGCCCTCAGCACTTGGCAAAAGGCAGAGGAGCAAGAGAGGGGGCAGGGAGGAAAGAGCACCTCCCAGTTTTGCAGGAAAGCTGGCCCTGAAGGCCTTGTGAATGTTTAATGCTGCTGCTACTGCCTTTGCTGGTTAACCCAGAATCTGCGGTGCAGAGCCCTGTAGTTGGCTCCCTCCCAAGCAGTTCTGCAGTGTGGCTCAAGCGCCAGTGGGGACCTTGCTCACTTCTGCCCTCTGACTTGAGGAGGACATAGCCCTGGGAAGCTTTTGCAAGACCTTGACTTGGAAGCTGACCCATCTACCCACAGGAGTGAGTAGTAGTTGACCAGAAAGCTGAGCATAGCAGGTGCAAAACCTCAAAGTGAGGGCTGCCCAGTTGTCAAGCCTGTGAGATGCCCCAGTGAGCCTCCATCTGGACACAAAGCCTGGGAGGTCCCTGGAGCAGAGTGGCGGATGTGCACCCTGGCTGAGAAAGCCCTCTTCTCTGTATCTGCAGGAAACGAGCTTATAGCAAGGAGGCCGTGTACAGCGATAAGCTTCAGCATTACAGCACAGGCCGAGGTGAGTAGAAAGCAGACACCCACTTCATGACCCCTGGTGGGCCCATTGAGTCAAGTAGGCCAGTGCTTAGAGCTCTCCTTATAGCTAAACTAGCTGGCCCCAGTGGCAAGTGCCCTATCAGCCCCAGTGCTTAGGGCAGCTTCTCTCTGCAGGTCCTGGGGGAGCACAGGCTGCCCTGCCTTCTGCCTTTTGTGGGCACTCACTGGATGCCTGGCGGGTAGATTATCTTCTGCATTGATAAGCTGCATAGGACACCAAATGCAGGAAAAGATTGAGTTTAGCAAGTCAATGAATTCTGAAATCAGACTCAGTGGGAAAAAGATGGAGGGTTCTCTATGAACATCTTCTGCCTTATCTTATCCAATTCAGCGGCTAGGGAATGTGTTAACCAAATTCACAGATAAGCCATGGAACATGAATGTAGGGAATTAAAAAGATAGCAGAGCCCAAGAGGCCAAAGTGCTGGAATATCTCCCAAGTGTTTTCTTTTAAACAGTATCTCTAAAAGTTTTCTCAGTCATTACCCTATTCCTCTCTTTTTAAAATACCTATGTATATAAAACATTTTTATAACTAAGATTCTCTTTACCAATATGCCACAAAAAGTTCTATGTCAGAATTGTTCTTTCATCTTTATAATTACAAAATTGCTAGATTGGAAAGAGATCCTATTAAGTCAGTTAGGTCACCTTCCTGCCTCCAGAAAGCTGTGTGCTTTCAGCAGCTGCTTACAGAAGACACATTCTGTTTCTAAATCACTCCTTTGAATTTCATGGACACTCTCAGAAATCTGTCCCAGCACTTTGTGCTCTGCTCAGCCACAGGCTTCCTCTGTAAGCCACCTCTCACCTCAGTCCCCCAGTTGCAATGTACTCCCTTTCCTTCCTTTTCTCTCAGCAGCGAGTATGGCAAACAGGCCTCACGGGCACCCTTACATTAAGCATGCCTTCCCTGGGGGGGACTTCTGAGAACAAACATGGACTCCAGGGCGAAAGTTCTCATGGATCAGACTCCTCCTTCTTCCAGGTTCCCTGAGCTGGGGAACTGATGGCAGGATTTTTAGAACAGCAGCTCTAGCATGGAGGAGCTTATGTTCTAGTGTGGCCAGTGCTGTACAAAAGGTGCTCTGTAGATACGGCTTTGAATCAAGGTCAAGACCCTGCTAATGGTGGGTTGGGAACCAAGCTGTTGGCTCTGGGATGCTGCCCAGGGCATCACTGCTGGAAGGAGCCGTGGGTGGGCTCAGCACTGGCTCAGAGCATAGCTGTTCTCTGTGGTTCATCCAGGGCAACCTCTACCATCAGCAGCCCCCACCATGGGCAGCCCAAGTGGCAGCCCCATCTAAAGTCAAGTACACAGCTCCTATTACACTCATATTCCTGTTTACTTCCGTTTTTATCCTCCCCCCCACAGGCTACCCTGGGCCTCCAATGTCACTGATATCAGAGGAATCTACCCTACTGTGTTCTCTCTCCTTTCTTATGGTCTGACTGCCTTGCTCCATAATCTATAGATACTTTTACTTTTGTTAACCTGTGCATTAGTCCTTCTGGGCAGGGGCTTAGTTTCCCCGCTGAAAAGTAGAGACTTTGTTTGTATTCATGATTCTCAAGTGATGGTGCATCCCCCAGGGTGCCTTGGAATCACCTCTCAGGCTTTCTTCATCTCCCTGTTTCCCACTCTGCCTCAGGATTCTGACATTGCTCCCTGCCTCTTTCTCTGGGATGACCCCTTGTCATGATAAGCTACTGTAAGGTCCCTGTCAGATCTGGGATCCTGTAAGCCTTTGGATGAAACATTTAGAGATGGCCATGCCAGTGGGAAAGCAGAGTTAGGACCACAGGGATACAAAATTGGGTTCAATAGAAGGAATCCCATTTTGGAGTATAGAGAAACCCAAATCTGCATTAGGTTGCTGTAGGTGGGAGTCCCCGTTCTAGAGTCATGCAAAGTAAGCCTTGGTTCCATGTCTCTGTAGACTACAGAGAGTCCCCAAACATCAACATCTACATCTCTGGTGTAGAACTCAGAGTCCTTTTGGATACTTAGTTTCAATCTGAGATCTGGTTGAGCTGTGGATCTGCTAGTCCACCAAGTGGTGTCCATGTGCACAAAAGTAAGCTTCCAAAATGTCTACAGCCACATTTTAAGGGACTCTGTCACCTTTCAGGCCAACAGAGAGAGGCTTTCCTGTTTCCCAGAGTCCATAGAAAAACCAGTCTGCGGTCTGCAGTGATAGTGGCCTTGCTGTGACCAGAGAAGAGAGCTGAAGGCAGGTGTGACAAGCTGCACATTTCCTTCCTGGGGACTTGGATAGATGGAGAGGTCTTTATGGGCCTGACTTCACTCCCTTGGCTGCCTTAGAAATTTGTCTTCCTTTTAATTTGGTTCCCCTTTTACAAATGTCTTTTCCCTCCTTTCATAGCTATTCTCTTATCATCTGATCCCTGACACCTGGCTCCTCTTTGCACCTAGGTTCTCTAAACTTCCAGTCTCATGGACTGAACTGCACTTCTACATTTTTCTCTTGTGAACATCCATCTTCCCGACTAAAGCTATTACTGTTGGAAAATCATGGTCAAAGTTCTGTAAAGAGCAGGAGGAAGGCTCAGCACACATAACATAAGAGGCAACTGAAGGCTCTGACAGAAAGAGGGCCAAAGAGGGGAGAGGGGTAGGAGTGATGGGTTAGGGAGCCTACTCTGTGCTCTGCCTTGGGAGCTTTCTTCTAGCACCTCACCTAAACTCACCTACCCTTTACAACCACTGCAGGAGATGGGCACTAATCTAGGAAGGTGAGGTCACATGCCCATAGGTAGCAGAGGTAAACTGCATACCCTCTAAGTCTGGCTGCAGAGTCCCTGCTCTTCCCACAGCCTGATCGTGAGGAACACTCCAGGACTAATCCCAGATGTCCTCGTTTGTGGTTTGTGGGTCTTTCCCCTGGGTCCCTCTTCAGAAAGCAGGAAGGTTGATGACATCTGATCTGAATGTATGCACACAACTATACCCAGACCATCCACATGCATGAACCTCTGTCGGATGTGGACAGCAACCTGGGAATCTGGGGATTTCCTGCCCCAGTAGTGACAGGAAGCCTACAGTAGCTCCCCAGCTCTTTCACCAGTGCCTGAGAGAGCCTCCATCTTTCTTCCCTGCAGCAGGGCACAGGAGCTTCAGAGAGGCTGGCAAACCCTGCCCTCCAGGCCACTCCTTCAAACTGATGCAAAGGCTGAAGGAGACATACAACATGTTTGCCAACACAATACCTCTCTAGCCAGTTGAGACATGGCAGGTCTGGTAAATTTGAGCACATACTGTGGTCTCCAGGGCACTGCTTTATGTTATTCCTATGAGTCTGGAGCATGGTGAAATGTAAAGTGATTTTGGATTTGGGTGAAAGAGTCTAGCTGGAAGGTGGGCTGGGAAGAGAAGGTGTGCTAGGTATGCTGCTGCATGTTTGATGAAGGGCCTGGAGCCATTAGTGTGAGTTCAGGGGTGGGCTTCCCACAACCAGGATAAGGCAGAGAGACAGTGGGTTCTTGAGGATTTTGTGGGCCAGTTCTCAGGAGGTGATAGCTGATTAAAAATCACCTGGACGAGACAATCTAGGTGGGCCAGGTGGCCACCTACATGATCTAAGTTGGCAAAGGTAAGCTTGGGAATCTATCCTTAGAAAAGTTCCAGCTGATGCTGGTTGTGGTGGCTCACATCTGTAATCCCAGCACCTGGGAGCCAGAGGTGGGTGGATTGCCTGAGCTCACAGGTTTGAGACCAGCCTGAGCCAGAGTGAGACCCCCACCTCTAAAAATAGCTGGGCATTGTGGCAGGCACCTGTAGTCCCAGCTACTTGGGAGGCTAAGGCAAGAGAATCACTTGAGCCTAAGAGTTTGAGGTTGCTGTGAGCTATGACACCATGCACTCTACCAAGGGCAACAAAGTGAGACTGTCTCAAAAAAAGAAAAAAGAAAGAAAAGAAAAGTTCCCGTTGACTCTGCATTTGATAAGCAGTAATCCTCAGGTTTTGCAGGACTTAGGTCACTACAGACTTTACAGTGACCGCCCTGCTTCTGAGCTGGGTAGAGTGTGCGGGGTACACAGAGAGGAAGATGAGAACTTGTTAAAGAGTAAGGAGTCAGGACTTTGAGGAAGCCGCCCAGACAGAATCACATACATGAGTAGGCAACTGCAGATCAAATCACAGCAGGGCTGTTGTTAAGCTCTGAGAAAAGCCCAAACAAATGGTGTATGGGCTAGAAGGCAGAGCACAGATATTAGGGAGCAGTAGTGTGAGCTTGATCCCTGCCAAACACGTGGAGAGACTACGAAACCAATGGCTTCTAGGCATTTAAACTTGAATTCAGTGATCACTGGAAACCAACACTGGTTCATTAAGAAAAAATTATGGGCTCCTCATCTCATTTACTAGGGTTATACATTTAGTAAATTCAAGAGGAATTGCAGATGTAGTGAGTTGTTATTCAGTACATGGTAAAAACATGTTATGTCTCCTAAGGGAAAGCATTTGTTCAGTGGATACAGAGCTTGTCTTCATACCAAAAGAAAGTAGGTTAGCAATGCTGTCAGCCAGGAAGGAAGGCCCTAGTGCCATGCTAGTCCTTGTCCTACTCAATCTCTCATTTGTGGCATTGTGGTTTAAATTCATGAGTCAGGTGCAAGCATGGGGAAGCTTATCGAGTTTGTAGGTAATAGTTGGGGAGCATAACTAACATTAGAGATGATAAATCAAAATTCAGAACCATCTAACAACTTTGAATGCTAATTTGAAATCTGCAAGACAAAATGTTAGCAGGATAAATCTGAATCTGGTGTTTAGGTTAAAACAAAAATAAAGCAGTACAAATAGGAGGAGTCCTGATTTACTATTTATTTATGTGAAAAAAATTTAAATCTTTAGTTGACTGCATGTTAATATCAGTGGTACATAGCTGATAAAGCACTGTTATTGATACAGAATAATACTACTAATAACCAACTACTAATAACAACTTACTCTGTTAACTACTGTATAGATATTAACTAATTTAATCCTCCCAACAGTCCTATGAGGTAGATTTCACATACAAGGAAACAAAACCACAAAGAGGACAAATAGCTTGTCTGGAGTCTTAGAATTAGTGATTTTCAAACAAACAAACAAACAAAAAACCTGAGTTGTAAATCTCAGGTCTGCATGACTCTGTGGACTGATTAAAGTTCAGATTAGAAGAGGTGAAATAGACGCAGCATCCTCCATGCAGGAAGAGCACAGCTAGAGTGATCCCCTCAGTTGCGGGACCCCATTTCAAGAAGGACATTGTCTCCTCGTCCAGAGGAGAGCAGCCTCCTGACCTGCCACCAAAGAGACTTGGGAAGGCCAGTGTTTGAGGCTGGAGACACCCAAGCAGGAACCTGGGAGTCATCATCAAGCATTATGAGACAAGAAAGGAGTTGTCACTATGCTTCATGAGTTTAAATGGAACCACCAGGTGAAAGATCGCAGTGGACCTGCTTTGATGCAGTATGAGGGTGCTGCCCCTCAGCTGGAACTGCCTTGTGGGGAGGTTAGCTCTCTGTCCCTATTGAGCAGACGCTAGAAAGCCATCAGTACAGGATGTTGCGGAAAGGATCCCTGCTTTAGGTGGGAGACTGACGAAATGATACCCAGAAACATGTCTGACTTCATGGTTCCATGAGTCTTGAGTCTGGGTGGTGCCCATGTCGTGTTTCAGAACTGCAGAGGACACAGCATCCAACCCACAGGAAATCACCTTGGGCACTGAGGTGCAGGTCAGGGGAACCCCTGGAGGAGGGAGACAGAGCCGGGCAATGCTGGCTTCCTCTTCTGGAGAGAAACAGAAGTATGAGAAACTGAGCAGAGTCAATGAGGACTTCTGGGGAGAGGAGGAAAGGCTCCTTGAAGCAAAAGGTGACGGAGTTTACAGTGGGTGCTTATTAAATGTCAAGTAAAGTTAATGAGCTAGAGTCACCATGATCCTGCTGCTGGCTCTGAGCCAGAGCCTTGAGAAACCCTGTTAACTCTTTTGGTCCTGAGACTATTAGCTGTTGCCCTTGGCTTCCCAGCAGTACTTCAGTGGCCCCAAACCAGGGTCCCTTGCTGGGAAGGACCTAACTGTCATGGTCACTGATCCCCAAAAAGCAGCGAGATGTCAAACTTATTCCCTAAAGTGCCTTCCTCAAGAGGAAGCATCTGTGGTCCACTTAGCTGTCTTAGGAGACAGATATTCAGCAATAACTGGTTTTTGGAGAAAGTCCTGAAAACATGATGAAACTCCCAAATAAGAGGTGGCAGAAAGGTCTTCCTCTGATTCACAACTTTTCCATGCAGCCTTGAGTGCCTGCCCAGAGGTCCCCTCCCCTCTTGGATTCTTCCTCAAGCCTGGTCTGGCTACACATGGTCTCATACTTTCTATAGAAAGAGGTAAAGACTCATTTTCCCAGTTTTGGCCCTCAGAAGTAGGTGGAACCGACCATTTCTCAAGCTCATTAGCCTTTACTGGTGGGTTGACTCCAAGAAAGGGCTCAATATTCAACCCTTCTACCACCATGAGCCTCCCAAACCCTCTAGTTATACTCTTTAGCTCTGCTGCCAATCTGAGTTTTCTGACCAAATTCCAGGCACTGGCATATTTCATTTGTACATTCAAAGTCTAAAATCACATGTGTTAGCTCACCCTGACATAGGGCTTCTTTCCAAAGTCTCTCACCTAACTAACAGTACCACATGGTTCTAGAAGTCTTGGCACTGATTTGGACATATCTTGTCCCTCCCTAATTCCCCAAGTCTAGTTGCTCACCAACTTCTATCAGTTCTTCCTTTGAAAGAGGAAGGCACTTCATATTGCAGCACTCTGGTTGAAAATTATGTTATCTTGCACCTTAATTACAGCAACAGCCTCATAGCCATTTTTCTAGTCTCCATCGCCTTCCCCACAATACATGCAAATGCTACAGCTGGCCAGCCAAATGAACTCCCAAAGCCCTGCTCTCACTACAGCCCTCCCCTGCTGATGGAACAGTTGTCAGCTCTGTGTGTCCTGTGGCATCGATCCCAATGCCTTTCCTTGGTAATCAGGGAGCGCCCATGCCAGTGCATCCACGCTGCTCTGCCTCTGATTCCCCTTCTCTCCACCCACAACCTGGCCTCTCTCCCACCCATGCAGTGCCAGGCCTCTCTCTGAGCTGTGCCTCTCGGCACTCCAAGCTTCTGTCTTTCCAGCACAGTACCACCTACACTTGTCCTTCCAAGCCCAACTTGGGCCCTGATGCTTTGAGGATTCTGACCTTCACGACTAGCATCCTTAGCCTTCTGACTTCCCTGGTCTCTGAAGGACTTGCAACCCATATCCAGGTGTGGGCTCCTGATTCAGACCCAGCACTGTTCTAAAGAACCTCCAGAGCTTTGTTCTTTCTGTAGCTTTCACGTCCCCCAGCACAGTGATGCTTAGAGGCCTAGTCAGTGTTGAGAAAGAGGAGGGCTGATCAAGAGGCAGAGGATTGGATAAAGTCCCTTCCAGGAGTGACTGGACTTTGTGTGCAGATCCCTAAACTCATAAAATCTTGTGCTTAGATACCTGAACCAAATTTAGAAGAGTCGCAAAGATGACAAAGTCTTCCTGGGATCCAGATTGAGGAAAGAGGGAGCCCTACTTTCCTCACCTTCCCATGGCTCTGTCCAAACTTTCTGGGACACAAAGATCTTAATGACTAAATACAACCTGAAACACTTTATCTTTGAAACTGTGCCATGGAATTCTAGGGATCCTCCACCAGCTGGGGGAGCCAGGCTCTTCCTGGCACCCTGGAGCTGTGTGGGAAGTCATGGTCTCCACTGACCCACACGTGTCCATAGTCCTGATTTTATACTTTCTGAATGCCTGGGAGGCCTGAATAGAAGAATTCACTATAACGAGCATTCCTATAACAAGGTAGTTATTTACAAATACCACTTACTGCTTAGAATGGGCCCTTTCCTAGCCCTGTCTGCTCTCCCCTGAGACTCTGGCACTTGTAAACAGATCTTGCTGGCTTTCCTGATACACCCCCACATGTCTGCTGGCATCCCCAGAGCTTTCCCCAGCCTCTTCACTTTGGGGAGCAGTCTGATGCATCAACACAGGGTCTCTGGAAATGGCCAGGAATTTCTTCCCTTCAGGAACTTCTCTGTGCTATGCAAGAAGGCTCTGGACAATGACTAAATCATTTCTTTCCCAGCTTAACATAATTACAGGCCTGGTTTATATTTAAGATTTGACAGTTCTGGGGCTATTGCTCTTTCAGGCTTTAGGGAAGCCCACCTATGGTGTACGTGGGTTTCAAGGTCAAAGAACAAATGCATCTACAAATTACATCTTTAATAGAAATTGGTAAACTTGTAGATCATAAAATTAAAGATTTTTTTTTTCTCTCGAGGCACTCACTAGCAATCAAAAATTTTATCATAGGTTCCATACCTATGGCGAAAAATTGCTACTTTTGTGCCAAAGGTATGTAAGCTATGACAAAAGTAATCTGAAGTTGTAGCTGGGTGTTGTGGCAGGCAGCTGTAGTCTCAGCTACTTGGGAGGCTTAGGCAAGAGAATCACTTGATTCCAAGAGTCTGAGGTTGCTGTGAGATGTAACACCATGGTACTGTACCCAGGGCAACAACTTTAGACTCTGTCTCAAAAATAAATAAATAAATAAAAATAATCTGAAGTTGTAAAATATATGTATATATATGTTAATGATATTTACATCAACAGTAGGAATGATATGGAGCATTCTTCAGATTGCCTGCACAATGTCATGAAATGCCTTACATGCTAGGAATAGATTACATCTGATATTATTACTGCCACTAATACTGTTTCCCCAACACTCACAAATCTGAGAACATTTTCTGAGCCCTGTCTGCAAATGTTTGGCTGTGTCTGACTCCGTGGCTGACTTGATTCCTTGTTCACTATGTGGTGATTCATTGCACTAAATGCCATTTTCCTGATAATTAAAAACTGCTCACTGGCAAGTGGGAGCAGGAACAGGCTGATGCAGGATTTATGCAGAAACACAAAATGAGCCAAAAGACAAATGACCTGTTCTGCCTAGCTAAAGGCATTTTTTCCTCATCATCTTCTAGGACTTGAGAAAGGCTAGCTGTACTGTGGGGAGAGGTCTGAGGAGGCGTGTCATTCTGCATCCCCTGCCCATGCTCAGCCAAATCACTTTCCTGATTTAGAACACAGACACCAGCCCCCACCGTCAGAAGCCAGGGCCCTCTACTCAGTCCACCTATTTAGACTTTGCTTAGAGGAGAAACACCAAGTTCCAGCCATTCATTAGACCTACGATTTGCTTTTCCAGTTTCCCTTCCCCAATGTGACAATGCTTTCCTCAAGTGCAGGGAAAATGAGTCCTGATTCCTACTGTTGTATAAATGCAGTGATTAAGATGCCCTAACTTGACGTTGGATGGCCACTTCTGGGCCCCAGGCAGCCTCCTGGGCTTCTGGTGAAAGGCCTCAGTGACACCAAAGCCTATAGCCCCAGAAAAGCAGCTGTGATATCACACACGTGTACACACGCGCGCACGCACACACACACACACACACACACACATACATGCACTTCTTAGTTCTGCAACAAAACAGAAGACCTCCCCTTGTGAGTAAACAACACCCATCATCACAGTGCAAACTTTCTCACATTTGGGTGCACTTTGTTGTACTTTACTGGCCCCAAAGAATCCTGGCATCATCAGGAGATGAGCCCTTTCCCTTCTGGGAATAGCTCCTTCCTTGAACTGACTGGGGCCAATATCTGTAAAGCTCATTAACAGAATCCTTTCCCATTCATCCTTATATATGTCTTTACTTGCAAACCATTCATTACAGCACATTCTAGATTGTTTAATTAGTTTCCATGGAAGAGTTCCTGTAAGACAGCTTAGCATACATCGTTTAAAAGCCCTTGATCTAAAATAACAAGGTAGTTATTTTCAAAGTAACTAATATAACCCTAAATGGCTTACATCCCCCTCTGCCTGCCCCCTTTCTTCTCGGTCTTACCTCCCCACATACTTCCTAGAACAATTTACTGAGGATAATGAGCCTCTCAGTCAGTGAGCCCTCACTGTACATTGGGCACTGTGCTGGTTATGTCACCAGCAATAAGTTCCTTAGTCTCACAGCCACCCTGAGAGGGACGTGTCATCCTCTTCACTGGCAGCAGAGAGAACTATGCTCAGAGAGGTGAATGACTTGCTGCATTAAGCAGGGCCAGTAAAGGCCTTTTGGGTTCTGATCTCACCTGCGGGTCCCAACCTCTGGGCTCTTCCCCTCCCTCATCACTGCACAGAATTTGGGATAAGTCACGGTTTGTAGGCACGGGCTTGCTGTCCCTTTTGCATTTTGAGTGCAGCTGTTGTTGCTGGTTGCACACGGGCTGGCTTTTACTTGCAGCATCTATTTCTTTGCCTCAGTGCTTTCTCTGGAATTGGAGCCTCCCCACCCACTCATCCATCGGACTGAGCAGCCCCAGACCAGTGGCAATACTGGGAATCAGTGCGGAAATCGCACAGCTGCCTTGACCACCCCTTGGGGGAGGGACACTCTGAAGCACGGGTGGTCACTGAGACATTTTTTAGTTTTTAATCTCAGGGAGGATGAGATCTGCTTAATGACTCACAGTGGTCTGAGACCCGAGAACACCCCTCGTACAGGCTCTTCCTTTTCCTGTCTTACCTCCCTTCCCACCTCAGGTACTGCCTGAGATTGACACTCAGATTAGCCACTCGCTTTCAAAATCTTGCCTCGAGGGTTGCTTCTGGGGGACCCAAATGTAAGATGGGGTGATGGGGTGCCTGAAGACACCGACTGGGGATCTCTACACACTGGTTTCCCTGTCCTTGCCCTTCACTTGTTCTCCACAACAAAGGAGAACATCTCTCTGTTTCCCCTATTTGCACTACTATTAAGGCAAGAAGCCCCCCACACACACATACACACTAACACACACCACTCGCATCCCTTCCCCATGGATTAGAACATTCTACATAATGTGAGGGTCTCCTATTTGCTTTGTCCAAATTTCTATCCTTCCAAAGTTTCCGAGGAGCCTTCTGGAGTGATGTTAGCCACCCTAGAACAAGGCCACCCAACATGCCAGGAGTGATTTTATTTAATGACAGGGAATAACTAATCTTTCAGAAGAAGCTGTTCTTCTGAGCATGGCACCTAGCTCTCTTTGGCTCAGAAGAGGAGCCTCTCCCTGCAATGCTCTGCTGTAGCATCCTTCTTCCTTTGGACTGCACTCTAGCCCTTGCCCCAGGTGGTGGCCAAGCAACATTAATTTGGGACAATTATAGAACTGTCAGAAGTTTTTTTTTTAATGGAAAATATCTCAACTAGAGCATGAGCAACAGGCTGGGAATCACCAGAGAATAAGCTGCAGGCGGGGGGCATGGGCGGGGAGAGCGTCCAGCCTCAGCCTTGGGTCCCAACCACTGTGCACGGGGCAGTGTGGGTTTTTCAAGACTGCCTGCCACTACCGACTGTCATGGTCTCTGTCTTGAAGGAGACAGCAGTGCCTGGCAGGGAACATCTCAGCTTTCCACAAGACTGCAATGCTAGGCCATGTCGTTTCACCTCCAAAGCCCCTGCCTGTCCGCTGCCCATCACCATGGAACAAGTTTTGTGCTTTCCTTAATGACATATCAACCGTGCTGAAAATTTACATTGAATGAAACCATTTGTTTCTTGGGTTCCATTTACTTTGGGTTTTTTTAGTGCCCTCTCCTCCACTTTTCAAATGTATTTTTTCTGCAGTGATAATTCTCCACTTTGTCCCCATGCACACCTATTTATCTTACCACCGTATACATCAATGACAAGGTCTATATTCCTTTATGTATCTTTCATTCACTATTTCATTCGTTTTTCATACTTCAGTGTGTCTGAAGGCATGAAGTTTCAATTACATTTTTCTTTCATCCCACCTCATTTTTTCCATGTAGACTTTGTTCTTTTCTCTATTAGTGTTTTCTCAGCTTTTCTCTTCACATTTCCTCTTCTGGTATACCGTCTCAGCACTTCTAGCTTGAGGTTTTTCTCCTAGCAATTCCTCTTTCTTTCCCTTTTTTTGTAAAATCTGTCTTTATCCCTCTTGTGGCCCTGCACCACAGCCGTCAGTTATCACCTTAACGGTGGCCTCCACTCAGGAAAGTTGTCAAGTTGATAAATATTGATATCTGCCCTACCATTTTACCATCACTTTTCTGCTAATGTATTTGGTTGGCATCAATCAGCTTCTTTGCCTTCTGTGAGTGCCTGGTGTGGGAACCGGTCCCGATCTGTCATTTATAAGTAATCTGTTCCACATTTCAGCAAGAGCTCACAAAGAGAAGAAAATATAGAGGAGAAGTAGAGGACAGAGAACCAGGCTAGAACAGCCCAGTGGGGAGAGACATGGGGAGGCAGGCCCCAGCCTGCTGTGTGGGAGAGCTCCTCCCAGGAATACCCTTAGTACCAGGGACATTAGCAGTGTTTAGTGATGACACTATCCTCCTTGGAATGTTTAACCCTGCTTATCTCCTCCAAAAAGGCTCCCCAGGGATGAAGATCTACATTGATCCATTCACTTACGAGGACCCCAATGAAGCTGTCCGGGAGTTTGCCAAGGAGATTGATGTATCTTTTGTGAAAATTGAAGAGGTCATCGGAGCAGGTATGGCCCCTCCTTTCTCATGTATGTTCCCTTGGTGTCCAGACATCTTCTGCTCACAATTTAAGGTGTTCTTTTTCAGCATGAAAATCATCCCCTTAGAAAGAGAGCTTCTACCTTCTTTCTCCTAGAAGATGATTCTGGCCCATCCACTGAGTCTAGAGCAGAGAGAGAACATCCTCTGGAGACCTAGATCATGGTGGGCAAGTTTGTATAGCATTGCAGAAAAGTCAGCCATAGTTTTAAAATATTCAAAAATAGCTCTGGAAGTGGACTGACAAGTGAAGACAGGGAGAAAGATGGAGGGTACTTGCTCTTGAAGACTTCGAAAGAAAGATAAATTTTTAGGAGCTGGATCTAGTATCACTGACAATGATATCTCAAGGGCTTAGGGCCAAGATTCCTTGGTGTACTTTGAGGTTTTTCCCTCCATACATAGATTGGGAAATGGACTCTGATGAATAGAAGAAAGTCAAGCTACAACCCTGTGTTCTGCAGAAGGTCTGTAGTGTGGATGGTTAACATAAGACAAACTTCACTCTTAAGGAACTTGTGTGCTCTCATTCTGCACTGAACAGAAACCCAGCCCAGTGTAGAGCTTGCTGCCTGAGATGGTTTCAGGAAATTATAACTAAAGAATGATCTAAAATTTTCATCTTTCTTTAAGGGTTGGTATTTGAATCAATTTGGGAATGGACCTAACCTTATTAATGCAAATGGGATAAAACATCTCAAATTATCACTACTTTAAAAGAAATCTCTTTATTGCTTCTTATGAGTCTTCTTAAAAGATGTGTTTTATTTGTGTCTCTTTCCCTGCTTTTCTATTCTTTTATAAAATTCTTTATCTTTTATTCTTCTTACGTTCTTATTAGCCAGTGTCTAAGCTTTCTTCACTAATGTATTACAGTCTTCTTTTAGGTTACTAGGTCTGTAAGTGCATATCAATATTTAGAGATATGTGGAGTTGCCTCTTCCAATAATATTTAAATTCAATAAAACATGTTTAGTCAAAGTCTTACAGACAGCCAGTTCATATATTATCTTTAGGGGGATTGTCACCATCCTTACGTTTACTGCCTCTCTTAATGCACTTGGGGGTCAAAAAGCCATCTGTGAAATTGGAAGTCACATTTGAAAGCCTGTCCCATTAGGCTGCCACTTCCATGCTCTGATCTCTCTCTTGAAGAGCTTTGTCCTCACGCCTCTTTCAGCATCATTGTGGTAGGTGCTGGAACTCTTCCTGTCAGGTAACACCACCCCCTCCTGCCAAGCCCTCAGAAGTTCCAGCTGGATGACCAGTAGCTGATCCACGTGAGTCTATCTATATGTATTTCCCATTGACTTTCATTAAATATGTTACTGAACCACAACTTCCACTTCTGTGCAGATAATTTTCTCTTCCTTCTTATATGCTGACATATTTAAGGATCATGCCTTGGAAGGCTGGGTACCAGATAAATTGGATTACTCTTAGGGGCTCAGATTTCTCCAGCAAACTGGAAAGAGTGTCGGAGCGCCCTGCACTCTGTTTGCTCGTGTTATTAATTGTTGTTATGGCTTGTGGTAATGGTGCTAGTGATTTTTATGTTGTTATTTATGTCATGTGTTTACAGCGATGTGTTCTGGGCTGCATTTCATCCCAGAGAGCACATGTCAGCCCCCTGCCCCCTTCTGCCTTTGTCAAAGGAAGAGTAAAGAGCCTTTTTCTCTTTATGACCCTACTGGGTAGTTACAATTGAGGTGAGCTCACCACCTGCCAGCTGCCCACAAAGGGACAATTGATGGCCCTGCTCTGTCGTTCACCTCCATTTGTGTATAGCGTCTGCCAGTGTCCCTATTTTTGTGCATTCTGCTCAGAGAAGGTTCAGTCCTCTCTATGACTTCCATGGTATTGGAAAGAGAGAAGTGCATTTAGCAGTTTCTACAATGTCCGGCAGCATAATACAAAGACCTCTACCCACTTACTACTGAACACCCTCTACCAGAGACACAGCCCTTTGTTATTCAGAATATTCCAGACCTAATCACTATGAATGTTAACTTACTATGCATAAATTGATGTAATTTTATCACAAAATACTGAGGAGAACCAATCTTTCTCCAGTTTTTTCCTCCTCTGTCATCTCCCTCACTTGCCCCATACCCTGCCTCAGTGACATTAACTCCACTTTGTGCTAAAAGAGCTGATGTGAGGTCAATTTATTTTAAAAAGTAAGGAATTTTCTAATGTAAAATTTATACAGTATAATTGGCGGTATTTCTGTTAGCCACCTGGAAGATTTAGAGCAGGGGGCAAAAACTGGGATGCAAAATGGTGACAAAACATAAGAAGAAAAACCAGAAGTTGTTTATACTCCCTTTACTTTTTCCCCCTCCCTCCTTCCTTTTCTCTCCCTACTACGCTTCCCTCAACAGACTTTTGCTGAATATTCCTACCTGCTGAATGTGGAATTCCAGAGACGAATAAACAGTTCTCCCCCTCAGACTTACAGGAAATAATCAAGCCAGCAATAGTTAATTATTTCATACTATCCACATCTCAGGCATGTACAAAGTGGTAGGCCAGCTCAAAGGCATGCTCAGCTCCTTGTTCTGGGGTGTCAGGAAGGTCGCATCAAATGGTCTTTAGCCTGAGCCTTCGAGCATAAAAGCTAGTAGAAAAAGTACATTTTTCTGACTGAGAATGAGAGAGAAAATTAGACAGAATTAGATATTTAGAAAATGAGACAGTGACAAGAGAGGAAATTCAATGATTTAAGGAAGAAAATGAACATGGTCTTCCAGATGTGATATGCTGGACAACATGCACTAGTTTGCAAAATCCGATTGTGCGGGCGGTGCCTGTGGCTCAAAGGAGGAGGGCGCTGGCCCCATATAACAGAGGTGGTGGCGGGTTCAAACCCAGCCCTGGCCAAAAAACGCCAAAAAAAAAAAAAATGACCTCTTAAAATTCGATTGTGTGCATCTCTTTCTGGTCCCATGTTCAGTGACATCATGTTGGTGGCTTAACATCAGCCATTATAGGAGTATTTTTTACACCATGGGAATTAGCAAATGCTATCCATGATCCATTCGTTCCATCCATCCCTGCTTCTCTCTCTCTCTCTCTCTCTTTCCTTTCTGGAGAGTCAGTAGTTAAACACTTACCACCACACTCCTGTCCTCCAGACTGTGCAGGTTTATTTCAAAGAGGTTGCAAAACAACCAGCCTATACCTGCTGAATATAGAGCCAAAGGAGAAGTCTGTGTTTGTTGCTGAAAGGATTAAGTTAAGAGTTCAAGAAGGTCCTTATTCATTAAACATTGCTTCTGTACCTGTGACTATGGTTGATTCTGGGAAAGTACACATGATACCTAACGATTGCTTATATGCAGGGGTTATTGTCTAGTACACACTATGCCATTCAGTGAGAGAAAAGTAGTGGTTGAGAGCTGAGCAGAATGATCCAGAGAACTTGTATTCCTAGAGGTGGGAGGAGAGGCCGGATGGCAAAGGAGAATTTAGGGGAGAGGGAACTGAGGCCCCTGTGGAGGTGCAGACTGTGGGTGGGCTGATGCCGTTTGGCACATCCTGAGAGCTAAGGCAGAGAAGGCTGCTGGGGTAAGGTTTGAGCAGAGTTTGGAGAATCAGGCCAGGGCCTAGATATACAGAAGATGCTGTGTGAATTTTATCCCATGGAAAGGAGGTTCTTACCAGGGTGGGTAATAGGAATGAGATTCTTGGGAGATTCAGGGTGGGTAATAGGAATGAGATTCTGTTAAATGCTGTATTTGGCTTAGAATGGAAGAGGATGTTAGGAAAGGGTGGGTAAGACCCTGGGAGCATGGAAACCTGTCATGGGGCTGTGCTTAGATGTGGGGAGAGTCTCTGAGATGGTTGCTAGAATCAAAGGCGGGAGGAAAGGCTGCAGAGAAGTAACTAAACTTATCCAAACTGGGTGTATCCAAACAAATGTGGTGCATGAGGTGACCAGTGGTATGGGCCTGGTCCCTGGAGTCGATGGGAAGAGGTGGCATGGCGGCTGTGGCCAGAAATGAGGAGCATCAGGTTCACACCTTGAAGGGAGAATAAGGCTGCCTGGCACCCAGGGTAAGGGGAGTGGCAGCTGTGCGTGTGAGTTAAGGCCAATGGCATAAAATATAGAAACTGTGAGGCTGTAGAATTGCATCAATTGCCAAAGTTTCTCCTAGAGTTGTTGATGTTGAACAACAGCTTAAAAAAATAATAAATGAGCTTAGTGAGACAACACCCAAGAAGGTAATAATCATTATTTATTATCATTAATAATTTATCATCATTATAATCATTATCATATAATAATAATTTATTATCATTATCATTATTATCTTTAATAATTATCATTATTGTTAATGATAATTAACATTATCATCATCTTTTTTCACAAAACTCAGAGTTCCATGGCAGTGAGGGAACATACATGTTTTTGTTATTCTGGTGCCTGGCCTTGTGCATAGCGGCTAGGTGCTCCATTAAATATTTGTTGTAAATGCTTAATAAAAGTAGGTCTTTGGGGGTAAAACATGGGGGATAGAGGTTTGGAGGATCAGGTAAGAGCTTGGGAGAATGAAGAGAGACTGGAGAGGTGAAGTGAGGTCATGAACCATTTGATGCTCTGAGAGTGTCCCACTGGAGTAAGGAAAGCTGAGATCCTTCCTCTTCTCCCTGCAGCTAATAAGGGTAATTTAAGTCTCTTTAGAGAGGGCAGCAGGCCACCTTGGTATCTCTGAAAAATATCAGCTCATTGTTGTCACGAGTCTCACTAAGATGAGTCATCTCATAGGTCAACTCCAATGCATTGGTTAATTCTGATCCATTTGGTTAGTAGACTTGCTCAGATCATAAAGCAGGGCTACCATGTGTGACTGGGCTCTACAGCATGAATGACACTCCTAGGTTGTGCAGCGTGCAACCTGTATAAGCATATGCAGCAGCCTGAGCATGACTGTCAAGTGCATGACTGTGCTGGTAGAGGAGTCACCAGAAGTTGTTATCCAGAAGGAAAAATGCAAATTATATTTTAATTGATAAACATGCAATGGCTGGTAGTGAGGGAGAAGGAAGGTTACAGTGAGCGGGCTGAGGGAAAACAGTGGAATGAGGGAATGTGTGATATGTACAGATGGAGATGGGGATGTGAAGCCAGTAGAGGGCCAGCGCATTTCTTTTTGAAGGAAGGTTGGGTTTTCTTGGAGATGATTTGGCAGAAAAGGTCCTCTGTGAGTCTGACTCTTCTGAGGTCATTCAAAATGAGAATGGGCTCCAGATTGCGGAGGAGTCATAGCAGGAAGAGTGTCTAGGACAGGAAATCATAGAAATGTCCCCTGGAATTATAATTAAAACACCTAGCGTGTCTTAAACACTCAGTGTTTGTCTGACCCTACCCTACATTCATCATAAGCATTACCTCATTGAGCCCTCCTAGCAGCCCTGTGAGTTAGAGTGTAGGTACGTATACTTTCTTGTGACTACTGAGAATATCAATAGTGAGGGTATAGCTTATGGTAGGCTGTGCTGCTAGTAGAGTTCATGACAGAGCTAGCATTTAAACACAGCTTAAAGTGATCTGGATCTGGTGAGTATAACCCCCAGGCTAGCTGCCATCTTGGCTGCTATGGAAAAGAGGTGATACAGAGCCATTGCTTCGGATGGTAAACTCTATCTAGCAGTTTGGAATACCCAAGCCTCTTTCCTGGGAATTATGATACTGACCCTAAAATTCATTATCTGTATATGGTGATGCTGCAAAGACCATCCCACACTCCATGGAAAGAACATGTTCTTCATAAAATACCCTGACTAGTTATCCTCCTTAAGAAGGTAAACAACAAGAATCAAGACATTTAGCATTATTTTTTGCTATGCAAGTTATTTTTTACAATCTTTTTTGCTATGCAAGTTATTTTTTACAATCTACCCTGTAACAGAAATGAAATTAATTCTTGACTTCAGTATTAAGGATGTGGGTTTTGTATAAATTCAGACCATAAGAAAAATAAACAAAATACATAGTCTCATGAACAGCAGATAAGGCTAGACACCTGATCATAACAAGTCTCTTCAGGAGTCTAACTTTCAGGGTCACTTTCTCTGGAACTTCCTGCCAGCCATAAGTCTAAAGACATTTAGCATTTTTAATTATATGTGATCACTTATGTTAAAAAAATAAACTCATTGTATACACAAAATACATGTGTGTGTATAAAGATGCATGTATATACATATGTGATGTATAGGTAGGCAGTTCTCTGACAACCACTAAAGAGAAGAGAAAACCATTTTGCCCTCACCATGTAGATATCAGGTATTGTGGATGTCGTGACTGTCAAGCTGGTTCCATCTCATCTTCCATCTCAGGCTCCTCTGGTAGCCTGGTAATGGTGATCTGAGGAACTCTGCTGAGAGGATGAAGATGACTGTGATCTATTAGTAATGTCTGTCTCCACACAGGGTTCGGAGGTGGTGGAATTCAAAGCCTGGTTCTACTGTCCCTGGTTTAGCCATAAACTACTCACCCTACACAGGCTAGTGCATTAAAACTTGCTGGAAATCATACTTAAATTTATTAAATTTATTCCTTAAAAATAAATTTATTAAATTTATTCCTTAAAATTTCATTTCTGTTGTAAGCTTGAATTAGTAACTAGCAGCTCTGCCTTCCTTTTTGTCCCCCCTCAAGGCAATTTGTGACTTCAAAATGCTGCTAAAAAAGGTGCAGTTGTGATTGTGTATAGATTCAAGCTGCTCATAACCAACAGCTACTACTAGAAATACCTGCTGGCAGGTGGATGTTTCATTTTCAAAAATTGAAAATTCTTTTCTTCTGATTTTATATATAATAGTTGAGGCATTTAATGCTGCTGAACCACTTTTTCTCTTCTCGTCATTTTGTCCAGGAATGTAAGAAAGAGGAACTGGCAAGAAACTGAAACTTGTAGGGAATAATTTCAGCACTTTTCAAGGAGGACTCTCACAGGAACTGGTTAAATTACCCTCAGCCGGCAGCCTTGAGGTTGTGGTTCTCACACTTGGGAAGCAGAGATCAGAATCAGCAGGAGGCATGTTCAAGCCCAGGTCACATGGCTCCAACCACTGAGAGTCTGATACTATAGTTCTAGGTAGGGCTCAAGAACATGCATTTTCTAAGTTCCTAGGTGATCCTGACACTCTAGGCCATAACCACACTTTGAGAATCACTGTTGAGTGCCATTGGTCACTAGACTGGCCTGAAGCTGTATCTGGGTCCTAACCAAGTAGATGTTTGGCTATAGGAAAGGACGTAGGATCTGCTGCAAAGATTTGTGCCAACCACAGTCCAGCCAGACCAAAATGAGGCTGGCTACATTTACTGTCAGTAAAAAATCTGCATGAACAGAACCAACACAACCTCTACCTAGTAGAGTGATTTTCACTAAGCACTTATTTTAAATATAATATCAATTCTAGATTCGTTGAAAGCACTTTTTAAGTATTATACATTTTCACTAAAATATGTAAAAATTATGGCCATGATTTGGAGCTCACATAAGAGAAAACTCTTTGGAGTTCTGATTATGGCAAATGATAGCACTACAGACATAAAGTTCTGGCCTTAACTACAGGAAAATTATCAAAAAGCAAACATAGTCTCTCCAAGATACTGTATGTCCCTGATGTCAAGATCACAGGTGACAAGAGTTTCTTAGATTATAAGTGACACAAGGTCTTAATTTTATGGTTTTCATTAATATTGGCAATATAGCTATTGACTTCCACTTCCCTATGAGACTGAGGCATGCCAAGGGGCCAAAGACCCCGGACCCTAGAGCCCTAGGCTTATCTGGGGACACTATCCATATTCAGGCACCTGGCAGGAGGTCATGTTCTTCATGACCCCTGGAACAAAGCTCTTGTATGTCTTGGATCCATCATCTTTAAGTCTTACAAGTTTCCAAAAACCTACTTTTCCTCACCTTTCCCTTCCAGTGTTCCCCCACTTTGCACTCGCCTTCCTTCCCCTTACCTCTCTTTTGTCTTTTTTAAATCACCCACTTATGTTTTGAACAATTTGTAGTTTACAAAGTACTTTCTGCTAGACTTCTCTCAGCACCTGTTAGGAAGGCAAGATGGTTTGTCACTTCCTTTTATTGTGCAGCCATGAGCGCCACGTCCTGGAGAAGGAAAGGGACTGTCCATGTTGAACGACTCAGGTGTGGTTTGGGAGCAGACGTGGTGCTTCTTCCTCTGCTCATTATCAATATCCCTCCCAACTGTGCTCAAGGGGCCTCTTAATTACCAGGGTGAACACAATCTCTGAGTGAGGATTAGGTACTAAGTGACATCCTTTGCAGCTGGCGCTTTGAAAACCTCCTAGCTTGGAGAATATGAAGTCATTTCTTTGCCAGACAAGAAGTTCTTTTTACAGAATCTCCGTTAAGTTATGGCACAGCAGACTACTGAGAGCAGCGACACTGTGACCAGCAAAGGAACCGACCACAAACCCCATCACACTCAAGGAAAGCATGTTTTTATTTTGTAATTTTTTAAAACCCACATGAGGCCTCTACAGAGGACGCAATTTAAAACTAAAGTATTAGGAGCACTGCACTTGAAGACCAATCAGCCACAAGGATTAAACAATAAAATAACATTTGTCCTTTAGAAAGGTAATTTACTCTTGGGCTTTTGGCGGTTTTACTAATTTGTTTGAAATGTGCTCGGATGGTTTAGGCCAGTGGTTTCTCAGCCTTGGCTACACATCAAAGTCACCTGGGCAGCTAGGCCTGGCCTCACAGGCCTATAACCAGTGCATTTGTGCAAGGTACCATATGCAGAAGGGCCTGTGCTTGATTTAAGGCTCTGATGTCTTCAATTCTCAATAATTTTAGGATGAGGAGTCTTGCATTTTCATCATGCATTAGACTATGCAAAATATGTAGCTGATACTGCACACAGATTTTAAATATGCCAATTCCCAGGCTGTACCCATGACAATTAATCAGAGATTCTGAAGGTGGTAGCCAGGCACCTGTTCTCTGTGATACTCCCTAGGGGATTGCAGTGGATAGCCAACTTTGAGAAACACTGGTGTAGACATTCTGTGGGGTGTTTGTGTGTTGTGGGGGACATCAGATTCACTTTCCAAACTGCACACTGTGTCGGAATTGAAATGTGTCCTGATTCCTAAATATTCTGATCCCCCCAACTCCCAGGCAGGAGCCTTAGACAAATAACATCTCCTGATAAAATAGTGCCAGTTCTTTTGCTTTTACCTGGAGTTGCCCTGACAGTCTAGGTCTGTCTGGTCCTGCACAGTTGGGCACAGTGGTCTCTGAACAGTAACCTCATGTCCATATAGCTTTACTCCCTCCAGCACTGTTACCTGAGGTGCCACCACGTGGACGAAATATGGCAGGAAAAGCGATGGGCATGGACAATGACTCTGGCTGATGTGGTTGGGGCATGTTTTCCTTGTGCCTCAGTTTCCATATTAGTACATGGGCATAATAATACCCAACTCACAGGGGTATTGTGAGGATTGAATGAGATAAAGTACAAAAATTGCACCGCATGGTGCCTGGCATATAGCAGGTGATCAGTAATACATATTTGTATACCGAATCCTCCAAGAAAAAATATTGGCATACTCTTCAACTATGACTTTTTTTTTATTCTTTTCTTTTCTCTTTTTCTTTTTTCTATTTTTTTTTTTTTAAGACAGTCTCCTTTTGTCAGCATGGGTAGAATGCTATGGCATCACAGCTCACAGCAACCTCAGACTTTTAGGCTAAAGAGATCCTTTTTTCTCAGTCTCCTAAGTAGCTGTGACTACAGGTGCCTGCTATAATGTCCCACTGGTTTTTCTTTAGTAGAGATGGGGTCTCAATCTTGCTCAATCTTGTCTCAAACTCCTAAGCTCAAGCAATCCACCCTCCCCGACCTCTAAAAGTGCTTGGATTATAGGAATGAGCCACGATACCTGGACTCGACTATGGCTCTTCCCTAAAGGAAAACAGTACTCATTATTCTGGAAGCAAGGAAGAAATACTAATCAATATTCTTCAATTAGTGTACTTATCAAATATGCAAATCAAAATTTATATTCATTTAGCTCATAGTTATTGAACATCTGTTGGGTCTAGGTGTCAGAGGGATGGGTTTTATATTTATATATATACATACACACACACACATATATATATACACACACATACATATATATGACAGGTCCCTATTGACTAATACCATTCTTTAAATTTTTCCTATTTTAACTACCTAAGTAGTGCTTATTATCACAACTCAAACAACTCAATGTAACTTTGTTAAGTTTACTAACTCTTCTTCCTTCTCTCACCCCACCCTCCTGGTGTAAACATTTTTAAATATAAAAAGTTGAAACATGAATTTGGTATGTATTTTTCCATTATTTTTCCTTTGCATACACACACTGTACATGGGCATGTACTACATAACACTTGCTATATCTTGCTTTTCTTCTCTTCTTCACTTAATATAACATGGGCACTTTTTGAAATGAATACATGTCACCCATCTATTCATTTTTAAGAGTTTATGGCATTCCAGAAGATGGATGTGTTTTGCAGCCACTCCCCTGGCTACGGTCATATATTTTTTGTCTATAGAAGTTGATCCTGCAATAAGTGTTTTTTCACACATAAATTTAAATACTGATACCTCTATTTTTCCTAGATGATAGAACCTAGAGATAGAACTTCCTGCAGTTCATAACCTAAGAGTGAGCACGGCAAAAGCAAATAATAGCAAACCCCAACTTTAATCAGCATGCCCACCTCCTACCAGGCACTACAGTGGATGTGCAGGCTACAGATGTGAATGAGATTCAGTCTGAATTAAAGCAGTTTACCAAAGCAGCATGCAAATCAATGTCAAAATCTTACATCCAAAAGCAATGGCACACTGCTGTAGTCCCAGCTATTTGGGAGGTTAAGGTAAGAGGATTGCTTGAGCCCAGGAGTTCAAGTCCAGCCTGGGTATCTTATCCAGCCCCAGGTTCTATCATGCTCTGCTGAATCTGGGGTAGTTGTACATAAAAGTCCTTTCATCCAGCTTCCTTCCAGTTTTTTTTTCAGCATAAAATATAAGAAGCTCCCAACTAAACCACAGAAGCAATGCTAACTTGTCTTTCTAATGCGGCCAGTAATTTATCTGATTGTTCACAGTTTGCTCCTTCATTTTCTCCCAGAAGCTGAAAGTGAAAAAGGAAGTTTTCCCAGCAGAAAGTCATGTTTCTCCTGTCAGGCCTTTGACACACATTCAGTGATGCACTTACAAGTAGATACTTCACTGTTTCGCATGAAAGAACTGGAAGTTACAAAGCCAAGTTAAACCATAAAATAAGTTTGAAAGCACATTAAACAGGATTCAACAGATTTTTTTTTAAGGCAGCTATGAAATAGTGTCACCAGAATTTGTTTACTCTTGGTGACTTTACTGTGAAAATGTTTAAATGATGTAGCACCAATGGAGGTATGCAGCTCACATGTGCTTGGAGAAATAACTTGCCATTCTGTTGCCAGGAGTGCAGTTCTCTGACAGCCTCCAGCTGCAGCACATTCAGGGTCTGCCTCAGCTTTCTGAAAAAGGCACAGCTCTTCTCAGCAGCCTTCAGCCAGTGGCTGAGCGTGGTGGGGATGTTAGGGCCTGCCTGTTTCTGGAACAGCAGCTCTTTGTTCTGGAGCTCCCCCCTGGCTTGGCTGAGACTTCATCACGTTTGCATTAGCTGGGTCTGCCTGGTGATCTGGGGCTCTGCCTGCCCAATCCTATTTCCCTCCCTTTTTATCATTATCTTCCCTCCCCTTATCTTTAACTCCTTAGTAGCTGTTTTCTAGGCTACCAAATACACACAGATGCTGAGCATATCACTGTCTTCTTACTGTTCTTTCACTAGGCTCTGGTAAAAATGAAGAATGATTTTGCAAAAATGAATCTGACCATTTCATTTCTATTATTCAGGTGGGACACAAATGAAAAATTAAGTGTGGGGGGAAACAAACTCATAGATATCCTGAAATTCCACTTTAGTTACCCAAACTATTTCTGAGAAGCAAGGTAAAGAACACATTTTAGTATTCCATTTGTGTTCACCACAAACACTTTAGAGCCAAGGCATTGTAGTTACAATGAGAGAACACCATTTCAATTTCTGCCACTCTGATCCCACTTTCACTTTGAGCACCATTGTTCTTGATAAGATGCCATCCCTCACGGTTCCACAGGCTGAGAAGGAAGAGTGTACTAATGGAGTTCTTTGCTGTTACAGGAGAGTTTGGAGAAGTGTACAAGGGACGTTTGAAACTACCAGGCAAGAGAGAGATCTCGGTGGCCATCAAGACCCTGAAGGCAGGCTACTCGGAGAAGCAGCGCCGGGACTTCCTGAGCGAGGCAAGCATCATGGGCCAGTTCGACCACCCCAACATCATCCGCCTGGAGGGTGTGGTCACCAAGAGCCGGCCCGTTATGATCGTCACTGAGTTTATGGAGAATGGGGCTCTGGACTCTTTCCTCAGGGTAAGAGCGGCTCAGGGACATGGATGGACACAGGAGCATGGTGGCTGGGGAGAAGGGCCCCCGGACAACCCACCAGACCAAATGTGAGCAGGCACTGGAGATCTTAGCTGATATTTGTTGCTAAAAGAAGATAACAAAGCAGAGCTGTGGGCTTCTTGGGAGGGGGTGGGATAGAATGGGGCCTTGATAAATTCTAGCTGGGTGGATGAAATGAATAGAGAGGGGCAATCTCTTCACAGAGATCGGGTAGACTTCAGCATAGCAGACACCAACACGGCCGCCTCCGTGTTGGCAGCCGGCTCTCTTCACGTGTGGCTTTGGAGATCGAGCAGGCTGCCTTTTTCTGACATCCAGGCCCCCTCGCCTCTGAGGATGCACTTCTGGGAAGGGAAGGGGAGGAACATGTAACAAGTACTGCAGTTCTTTTTGGGGCTTGATGAAGACCAACAACTGACCTGAAGCAGAGGTGGGATAGCTGAGGGCCTTTGGCTGGGAGACCTACAGAAGATCATTGTCAGAATGTGCCCCAAAGGGAGTGGGCCCACCATGGAGCCACTTTTGTTTCTGTAGGAGACCACAGAATCACTTAGAAAAGGGGTGAGTGAGGTGGCCAGGATGCTGGTGTCTGAGCAGTGGGAGCTGACAGCATAGACTAGGAAGTGAGACCTGTGGCTGACCAGGTGGCTCAGCTGGAGACAGGGGGGAGCCTTAGAGCACAAGTTGCAGTGGGCAGCATCAAAGAAGGGCCTTCTAAGCAAAAACTTCAGGGTGAAGTGCAGTGACAGGCTACACACATCACCATCATTGAAGCAACCAGAAAACAGCTGTGGCTGCAGACCAAAGGGCCTTTCCTACGGTCAGTCACTAAAGTGTTGATGGGGCACCTCTCCAGCCAGGTGCTGTGCTGGATGCTGGGCCTACAGGGATGAAAGAAATCTTGCTCTAATGCTATGTGACAAATCACCTCAACATTTTAGCAGCTTACAAAACAACAATTGATTTTGCTCATGAATCTGCAATTTGGTCAGGGGGTGGTAGGGACACCTTTGTTCCCCATGGAGTCAACTGGAGTAGCCCCAGGGCTGAGGCTTGGAATCTCCAAAGGCTCCTTTGTCATATCTCAGGCAGTTGATGCTGAATGTCAGCAGGCTCCTTTCCATGGGTCCTGCTCAGGCATCCTTAGAGCAAGCTGGGTCCCAAGAACAAGCGTCCCAAGAGGAGAAAGGGGAAACTACATCACATTTGTAGCTGGGCCTCAGAAGTCACATAGTGTCACTTCCAACATAGCGATAAACCCACTCAGACTCAAGAAGAGAAAATAGGCCACACATTTTAATGGAGGGATATCAACCCAATGTCTTCGCACACATAAGAGATGAGAGATCTCGTTGTGTCTGTCTTATAGAATACAGCCTGCCACAGGGGTAGTCCGTGCCGCCGAGGACCCGAGTGCCCCAAATGTCCAGCAACCACTTGACTATCTTACACTTTTTGTTTCTGAGAGTAGAGAACAGAGGTATCATAAGTGAAAAAGGACTTAAATCTTCCTGGGAAGCCAGGGAAAGCTTTGAAGAGAATTTATCTGATATTGGAGAATAAGGAATATGCCGGATGGGTAGGGAAGTGGGCAGGTAGGCTGACAGAACAATGTGTTTGAAGGCTAAAAAAGTAAGAGTAGACCTATTTGGTAAATCCATTTGCAGCTGTGGGTTTGCTCCAGTACTCAGAAGCAGAGCTTGGGAGCTGCGGAGCTGGAGGATTTGTCTAGAAGCACAGTCCTGAAGCTGCCTTTGCGGGGCAAGCACACACTTTTTTCCTAGTTTGGGTCATTAGGCAGGAGTGGATTTTGTTTTTCCAGGGTAGGGGTGGGGGACAACTGGTGTAGATTTGGGGGCCCGGGCTCAGGTACTCTGTCTGGGACATCCTCCTAGAGGGGGATGCCTTGTATTTTGAAACCCCAGTACCTACAACATTGAGCACCTGGTATGTGACAGAGGAATGAAAAATACGAACAATTCTTTCTGGAACAAAATCTGTAGGGAGTGGCAGTAGATAGAGAGCTAGTCATCCTGCACCCACATCATCTCTCAATAACTGTTCTTGTAACCATAACGTCGGGCCTAGCCTTTCCTGGGGGCATTCATTTATGATCTGAGGTCTCATGAAGACCCTCAAATAAACAAGAATAGAAAGCAATGTTAGAAGAAAAGGTTTTTTTCTGAAACCAGCCTCATGTTATTTCCACCAGTCACCCGACTGGACCTTGCTGAAAGTCGCTACATGATTTCCCTCCCTGGAATGTGCAGGGGACCAGGGAGACGTAGTCTTTAGAGCCTGCAGAAAATCCAAACCCCACACCACTTCTCCTCCCAGGGCATGGAGGGGTCTTGGACACTAGCATTTCTCATGACGATGAGGTTGAGCTTGCAGTGGAAAAAATCCTGGGGGCAAGAGAGGAGTGCAGGAAACTGAAGAAGGCAGGGCAAGAAAGGAGCGGCCAGAGGGGAGAGGGAAACAAAGCGTTTCTGAGTCCTCACGCAGCATGGAGGCAGGTAATCTATAAATCTAATTTCAGCCTTACTCCCGAACCCTGGAGCATAGCAACATTAATTGATGTATCTGCTGCTTGATAAAATCGAAAAATAGGTCATCAGTTCAGTTCTACAGGGTCCATCTTCTGGGAAGTGGGATAATTTTAGGATTGCTACCCAGAGAAGAAAGGAAAAGGGTTAGTCCTCAATTCGTGCAGCTGTTTCTTCCCTTCTAACTCCTCCCTTCCCGTCGGGTGTAGCATCTTTGGAAAGTGGCTGCAGCTCTGGCCCTGGGTCAAGGTCTGAGAGGTCATGGGCATGGGGATGCAGTCAGCAATTCAGACACAGCTTCTCATAGTCCACTCACTGTTCCTGTCCCACTTCAGGACTCAGAAACCCTCACACTCTGGAGGGATTGGAAGCTCCATTATTCCATCATTTCTTAACCACATATCCAGTAGATAGTTCATTATTAGCATTTTTTAAATGACCATGCCATGGGTTATATAGTGTACAAATTCATAATTAAATATTTCCTTCTTAGCAGTCAAATCTAAGGAATTCAATCTGGTGGGTCTCCCTAATCTTGGGAACAATCCCCAAAGCCCTGATCAATGCCCTGCATCTTAGCTAAGTGACCGACATGCTCCATAAAGCCTTTTTGCCCGAAGCTTGGCTTTGGAGTTGCTACTAGTTCATTCACAGATGGCTGTAACAGGAAGACCCTTGGAAGCCACTGAATAATGTCAAACAGGAGCACTTCTCCTCAGGGAAGCTCATTCCTGGGCTGAAGGTAGAAGACAGCAACCCCTGGTGTCAGGAAGAGAACTCCAGATAGGAAGTCCTGAGACCAAGTTCTGCTGTGGCTTCTGCTCTGAGTCACCCCGTGGCCTCGAGCAAATCTGTTAACTCAATTTCTCAATCTATAAACTAAAGGCATTGAGCTGGATGAGCTTGAAAGGTTCCTTTCAGTTAAAAAAAAATCTATGATTCATTTTCTTCAAACAAATCAAATAAGGGTTTCATTTCCTGAAGTGGATTTGTCAATGAAAGTTGAAATACTTAAATCCTTCCTGTCTAATATAAGGGCCAGCAAGTGGCTTCAGTGCATTTGCAGAAAAGCAATTTCAGCAGAAAGCACTTCATGAAGGGAAGAAAGTTTAAATCACTTCGCCCAGGCCAATATTTCTTCTCTGCACTATGTTTTTACCATGTACTCAACATGGAGCCATGTTCTTCCCTGAAGTCACTAAGAAGTGAGTTGTTTGTTTTATTCTGGCTTGTTTATCTTTACATGCTGCTGTTCAGATGTCTGGAAGTTCTTCTTGGGGAGTTATACCAATCAACCAGGCATCAAACAGTTGAACGTGTCAGAAAAATCTTAATCTGCTTTTAGCTTTATGTTTCATCAAGGTTGTGAATTCAGCAGACACAACCCTGCCTGTCTTGATATGTGGTTTTCTTGCATATCCTGAAGAAAATGTGTTGCCCATTGCAGAGTCAGCATATTCTGATGGAAAAGGACTGGACAGGAGCTGGAGGACCCAGATAAAGATAGCATCATTAATCAATCATGGTTGTTCTCTCAGTGAAGTTTGTACTCAGCCTTCCCCTCCACGCAGGGTTTGAGGCAGCCATCACCAGTTGATCAGAAGTGGACTATATGGGGGGAAGCAATTTGCCATTCCAGGCTTGGATTACTGCTACTATGTATAATTCAAAACTGCACAGAGTGATTTAAGGCTGATCACGTAAGCTTTCTGGACCTCCTTTATGGCTCTCATCTAAGAAAACATTACAATATTGCCTGCTTTAACTACTTCACAGGATCAGTTTTAAGGAGACATATTCATATTCTATGAAGGATGACTTGCCATTCACAAATCAGGTAATAGAAATCATTGTTGATTAATTGATGAAATCACTAGGCCTGCTTCCTTAGGTCTCAATCATCTACTACAATGGCAGGTGCCTACCTGTTACCCGCTGACCTTAGAATGCACCGTGACCTGAGTTCCCCAAAGGCAATGATGCCAGGATGTCTCCCCCACTCACTCAGGAAGCCCTGAGGAGCCCAGAGTCCCGGCCCGTGGTGTCCTCAGTCTCTGTGACCATGCACTTAGGAGGTTCAGATGGGAACTGATTTGTGAGACATTACTAAGGTCCTGCTGATAGTAGCAAAGGTTCATTGCTGCCATCTGAGTATCCACCAGGCATGGACCTAAGCCCTTTTACATGTATTATCTTGTTTAACCTCACCAGGTCTGTATGAAAAATGGATACTCTGCTCTTACAGAAATCACTGCTCTGGAGGTTAAATAACTCACCCAACCTCACACAGCCAGTGAGCAGCACAGCCTGGATCCAAACCAGGTCTTTCGGGCTCCAATGCCTGGACCTTTAACCACTTCTTGGTCTTTGTTGACTATCTAAAGATGACTGATCTACACTTTAAAACAAAGTAGATAATAAAGTAGCTCCAGGAGAACTTAAATGGCTTCAGACACACACAGGTTGATGACTGCACTTTCCACATTGCTCTTCTCAAAGTTGTTTTCAGCCAGTGCCCTCATCAAATACTGGCTCTTTAGAGGAGATGTTCTGTAAGTGCAGACTTCCTCATTGTTGCCTACACTTACAGAGAGGAAATAACAAACCTAATTGAAAAAATACAACCATGTTATTTGCAGCTGAGATACATTTTTTTTTTTTTTTTTGTAATATGCAGAAGTTGCATGACAACTTTCTGAGGAGGCAAATCCTTAGAGACCTACTTGGAGAAAATACATAATGCTAGTGACAGGCTGGCTAACTTCTGGAGAAGGTGTTGATCAAAGTGCATTAGTGAGAAGAAGGATTTGCATCACTCCCTGTACATCCAGCTCTCACAGATGGGCAACATGTGCTGAAAATCAGTCAGACTTTCCAAAAAAGCAGCTCTGTACTTTCTTCTGGACTTTCTTAGAAGAAAATGCCATGGAGAAATCACCCAACCAATCTCTGGGACAGATTAGGAAGTGGGTTAAAGCTTTGAGTTAGAAACAGCCTTGAACTTGGAGTGTGCCAAGCCCCATGTGTTTGGGGGCCGTCCCTCAACAGGATTCTCCAGAAGGAGGAAAGAGAGTCAGGATGTTCCACTTCTCCCATTAATCAGGGGGTATAACCGTGGAACATGGATCCAGGCTTGCAATCTTGCACAAGAAACAGTCTTCAATAATTCAAGCTGTCATTGTTGGATATTTTGGTTGTCATTTTTACTAATAAATAGTATTGTTATAACAGATTTTATTTGATTTTTCCTTATTTTCGCATAGAAAATGCTTTTGTAGGAGCACGTGCATAAACAACATATCTCACGCGTGTTTAAGGGAGATAGTCAGTGCATCGTGTAATATCTCACATGCTGTAGGTGCTCGATGGACAGCCCCCGGCTCTGTCTGTGCTGTGTGCATTTCACATGAGGACTCTCAGGGCACAGGCTGTGGCTGCCTTGCCCAGGGCCTGTGTTTAGTAGTTAACACAAACTTGATCCCAGGTGTCCTTCCTCCTCCCACCTCTCCTGCAGTCAGAGGAGTCCAATGACCGGGCTGTGCTCTACTTCTAGCATACAACTCTTGGCTTGGCCCTTTGAGGTGCAGTGGGACTGGACTAGATGGGAAATTGTGGGCTTGTCAGCATGGCCCAGGGGCCACCAGTTTAACTGGTATGTACAGAACCAAGACCAGGAGCTTTGTGGATCTAAGAAGAAGGCTGAAGAGTCTGTCATCTAATGAGAGGGAGGGAATCTACCCAAGAGATTGTGAGCCACTTATGATCAGAGATGGGGGCACACTGAAGGTTGTTACAAGGATGACACCAACAGCTCCCCCTCACTAGGAGGGCTCCCTGTGCCACACACTGGGTGTGAGCTTCTCCTGCCCCACTGATTCCCAAGTGGTAGGTGTGGCTATCCCAGTGTGAAGGCTGACAGCCCAGGGATTACCCAGGGAAGGTGCCTTAAACATTTGATTTTGGAAACAGGAAGAGATGTATTAGTCTTTCATTCAGCTTACATTTTTTGAGATTTCTCCATCTACCTTAAAGTTTTTAGCACTGATAATACTGTGGTGACCGCAAGTGATAAGGTTCTCATCCTCAAAGAGCTTAGAGTGACGCAGACAGACATACAGATCCCCACATGCACGTGTACGCACGCACACACACAATTCCAACTTGTGATGTGTGCTAAGAAGAAAAATAAGAGCATGCACTTCATAACAGTAGTCAGACAGTGCTAATCATATTTGAGGGAGGTGAGTATTGTCTCTAAGGAAGTGAAATTTACAGGGGAAACTGAGCAGAAAGTAGGCATTAATGGTGGGGGCAAATCCACCAGGGATAGTATGTGTAAGGGCCCTAAGGCAGGAAGAGCTTGTCTTGGGGACACTCGGAAAGGTTGCCAGTCACTGTGGTTCTAGCACAGGAGTGAGGGATGCAGTGGCCTAAGTCTGCAGCTAATCCCATGGGGTCTTATGGGCCATGCTAAGGAGTTAGATTTTCTTTAATGCAATGGGAGGCTATTAGAGAGTTTAAACCAGGGAGTGAAGGGAGTGACATGGCCTGATTTATGTCTTAAAAAGATGGCTCTGGCTGGAGAGAATGGATTGTAGGGGCGGGGGGAGACTGTTACAGGTGATGGATGATAGTGACTTCGTTGGAATGGTGGCAGTAGAGATGGAGAAAAGTGGGTAGGTTTGAGATGTAATTTGGAGATGAAATTGACAGGACTTGGCAAGGAGAAGAGAACAGAGTGTTCAAGGAGAAGGACGGAGATGGCAGTGGGAGGGAGGAGGGCAGCAGTGAGAGGCTTGACTGGCTGGAGACTGACAAGCGGGGGCCATGGCACCTCTGCCTCTGCTGACCCACTGAAGCCCATCTTGATTCCGATGCCCTTTGTGTCTCATTGCAGCAGAATGACGGGCAGTTCACGGTGATCCAGTTGGTGGGTATGCTCAGGGGCATTGCCGCTGGCATGAAGTACCTGGCCGAGATGAACTACGTGCACCGGGACCTGGCTGCTAGGAACATTCTGGTCAACAGTAACCTGGTGTGCAAGGTCTCTGACTTTGGCCTGTCCCGCTACCTCCAGGATGACACCTCAGACCCCACTTACACCAGCTCCTTGGTGAGTCCTTCTAGGTATTCTGAGGTGGAAGTGTGGCAGGTGTGAAAGATGGCTGCACAAGGCTGGGGAGCTGAGGCAGGGCACTGCGTGGGACTGGGGCCTGAACTGATCTCTTCACTGGGGGAGGATACTCCATCCAGGAGAGGCAATGGCAGCCGCTTTTGCAGATAAGCAAGTATTCGCATATAGGCTGTGAGGAAGTATCAGTGTCTACTCTGAAGGCTTACTATTCCTCGGCCAGCAGGAAAAGGAAATTTTGGAACAGATGATTTGGGGGAGTCCGAACAGGTGGACAGTAGCATCTGCCCCTGGCACCTGGGCACAGGTGCCGGGCTCGCTTCAGGTCTTCCATCTCCAGTTGGGTGGGCACTGTGTCACCAGGTAGCCTCTTGGTCCCCTTCTCTTCTCCCTCTACATTGCTCCAGATAGCTGTAAGTACCATATAGATATGAACACTCTTAAATTAGTATTTCCTGCTCAGCCTCCCCCTCTACATCCTGAGTAGCTCTAATCATCTCTATCCAACTGCCTAGTTCACACAATTCCATTCAGAACTTTAACAAGTCCAAAATAGCGCTCTGGATTTACTCTCCAATATCCCCTCCTTAGTCTTTCCATCTCAGTAGTCGGCACTACGTAACTAAAGACAGAATCCTCGGAATCAGCCCTGATTTCTCCCCTGCCCATCTATGTCCATCCTCTCAGCAACCCCTGTAAGTTCGCATGAAATCTATCCCTCTCTTCCATCTCTGCTGCCAAGACCCCGTTCCAAAGCACCATTCTCCTCCCCTGGATTGTTACAGTGGCTTCCTAACTGGTATCCCTGGCTTCCTCTTGTCTCCAACAGCAACAGCATCCAATGTGATTGATCTACCTGCTAACTTTCCTGCCTATCTGTCTTCTTTTTTTTTTTTATAATTTTATTAAATCATAATTGTGTACATTGGTGCAATCATGGGGCACAATGTGCTTAACTTCATATACAATCAGAAATATTTTGATCATACTGTTAGAGATAGCCTTCATGGCATTTTCTTAATCACTATATGAAGACATTGATATTCTACATTTAATAAGTTTCACCAGTACCATCTGTCTTCTTTAAGCTTAAAAAAGTAATGCATGATTATT
>CAUYRH010064194.1:0-61869 GCA_963574655.1 Perodicticus potto
CATCAAAAAAAAAAAAAAAAAATAGCCAGGCATTGTGGTGAGGGCCTGTGGTCCCAGCTATTTGGGAGGCTGAGGCAAGAGAATCGCCTAAGCCCAGGAGTTGGAGGTTGCTGTGAGCTGTGTGACACCATGGCACTCTACTGAGGGTGATAAAGTGAGACTCTATCTTTATAAAAAAAAAACCCCAAAATAAAAAAAACAATTTATACTTTCATGAACTGAAGATTGAAGTGCCCCCTAACCTACGCTCTTGCCTACACTGTTTTAGTATCCTTTTAAAACTTTGCCAAAATGATGTGGAAAAATCGGTGCTTTTTAAATTTTTATATTGTTTGTTTGTTTATTTGAGACAGAGTCTCACTCTATTGCCCAGGCTAGAGTGCCATGGCGTTATAGCTCACAGCAACCTCAAACTATTGGGCTCAAGGGATCCTCTTGCCTCAGCCTCCTGAGTAGCTGGGACTATAGGTATGCACCACCATGCTGGGCTAATTTTCTACTTTTATAGAGATGGGGGTCTTCCTTTTGCTCAGGCTGGTCTTCAGCTCTTAAACTCAAGTAAACCAACTGCCTAGGCCTCCGAGAGTGCTAGGATTACAGGCATGAGCCATCACATCTGGCCTATTTACAGAAGTTTTAATTATTTCTGTAGGCATACGTAAGTGGAATGTTTATGCACTTAAAAGCCATTTGTGTTTTTGTGAATAACCTATTCAAGTCCTTTGCCCATTTTTCTATTTGTCTGATATTTTTAGTTTGATTTTGTTGTATTTCCAAATTTACAATCATAACTCTTTGTCACGTATCTTACAAATATTTTTCTCAATTTATAGTTTATCTTTGATCTTGTTTATCGTGTCTTTTGACATGAGGAAATTTAAATGTTTTTATAAAAGAAAATCTTCAACCTTGCCTTTTAGTAGTTTTCTGGCTTTTATATTTATATTGAGAAGCGTTCTATTTCAAGAGCATGAAAGTATTCCCCACTGCTTTTTCCTAACAGTTTTATAGTTATAGTTATAATTTTGCATTGAACCTTTTGACACACCTGTAGTTTATCATAGTGGAAAGACTGAGGGAGGAATACAAATGGTGAGAAAGTTTTCCCATGTCATCCATTTACTCAGTAATTCATCTTACCCCCATTGATCTCAGGCACCATCCTTCAATGAGATTTTGCTTTGTGACCTCTGCTTTGTGTGTACACTGTACTCTGTTTTACTTGTCTGATTTCTTGCTATGCCAGTTCAGGCTGTTTTAGCAACCAGCATAATATATTCCAGGGAAAGCGCTTTGCCATTATTATTCTATTTCAGAATTTTTCTTATTATTCTTAGAAATCAGTCCTTTTAGACAAGCTCTGGAGTTATTTTGTCAAGTTTCAAAAAAGTTCTATTGACATCTGATGGAGACTCCATTGACTTATAATTTGATTTAGAAAATAATACTGAATATCTCCACCCAAGAATAAAATATATTTTTCTATTTTAAAAATCATTTTCGGTGGCGCCTGTGGCTCAAAGGAGTAGAGCACTGGGCCCATATGCCAGAGGTGGCGGGTTCAAACCCAGCCTGGGCCAAAAACTGCAAAAAAAAAAAAAAAAAAAAAAAAAATCATTTTCATGTCCTTCATGTGTATCCTATTTATTTTTACTTACTTTATTCTTAGGTGTGTTGTATTTTTGGTACTATGCTGGATTTTGTATTATATTTCTTCAAATAATATTTTAACTGATTATTTACTTTATAATAAAAGTTATCTATATATTAATTTTTAATTGGTAATCTTAGTAAACTGTATTATTCTTTCTATTAACTTTTAGTTTATGTGAGATTCTCAGCCATTTCTGAAAATAATTATTTTTGCCTCCCGCTTTAATCATTTATACATTTAGCTCTTTCATCTAATGTTAATGACTAACATTACAGAACAATGTTAAATAAAAATAGATTACGTTTGTTGAGCACTCACATACCAGGGACTGTGCTAAACTCTTCACATGGGGCTCGGCACCTGTAGCTCAAGCGGCTAAGGCGCCAGCCACATACTATACCAGAGCTGGTGGGTTCGAATCCAGCCCAGGCCTGCTAAACAACAATGACAACTACAACCAAAAGAAAAAAAAAATAGCTGGATGCCTCACGTTGTGGCAGGTGCCTGTAGTCTCAGCTACTTGGGAGGTTGAGGCAAGAGAATCACTTAAGCCCAGGAGTTGGAGGTTGCTGTGAGCTGTGATGCCCCAGCACTCTACCGAGGGCAACAGCTTGAGGGTCTGTCTCAAAAATAATGATAATCATAATAATAATAATAAAAGAATAAACTCTTCACATGGATTGACTCATTTGATTCTCAGTATAACCTAAGACAGTTAACATTAGTATCTCCATTTCTTAGATAGTGTACAGAGTAAGGTAATGGACCCACACTGTCACATCTAACAAGTGGTAGAACCAGAATGTGAAACCACAAAGCCCTGCTTTTTGCAGAGCCACACTTCACCTATTCATCTCTATCTGTGTTACAATTTGGTTTTCATAAGTTTGTTTCTAATGTACCTAGATGTGGTTTTATTTATATTAATTCTACTTGGAATTCATTGAATTTTCCAGATTTGTGGGTTGTTGTTCTATTTTGTTTTTATTATCAAATTCAGAAAAATTACACCCAATATTTCTTCAAATGTATTTTGAATCATTTTATTCTTTTCTGGGACTCTAAATGCACATCTGTTAGACTGCTTGATACTATCCTACAGGTCACTGAGACCTTGCTTATTTACTTTTAAACTTTTTTCTGTCTGTGCATTGGATTGGACTATTTCTATTGACCTGTGTTCAAATTCACTAATTCTTTCTTCTGTTATATCCAATCAGCTATTATCCTGTTTAATGACTTAAATTCCAGCTATTGTAATTTGCAGTTCTAGAATTTCCATTTGATTCTTTTTTTTTTTTTTAGTTTCTATATCTCTTCTGAAATTTCCCAAAACTTCACCAATTATATTGATCTTTTCCTATAGACATTTTAACATATTTATCATAGTTATTTTAAAATTCTTATCTGCTAATCCCCACATCTAAATTGTTGAGGGTCTGTTTCTATTGACTGATTACTTTCTTGACCATCTTGTTTCTTTACTTGTCAAGTAATTTTTGATTGGATACCCATACAGGCTGTCCCTGGGTTACGAATGAGAAAGGTTCTGTAGGTTTGCTCTTAAGATGAATTTGTATATAATATGAATATGTACACTGGATATTATAAGTAAAAGCCTCTGTTCATAAGTGTGAGTCATATGTTAGTCATGTATTTGTGACTCAGAGACTTATTGTCTTAGCCTCTGTTTGTGACTTGTACATAAGTCTGATGTTTGTGATTTTGGGAGTGCCTATACTGGGAATGTGTTGACATCGTATATAGAATAGATTCTGGAGTGTTGCATTTACTCGCAGCAGGCAGTTATATTACTGGCATGTCACTTTGAGCTTTTATATATTTAGTTTTGCATTTTCTTGGGAAGCTCCATTTCAATGTTTTCTTAATCCTAAGGTGAATTCCTTGTGAGATATAGTTATTACTCCTAAGTCACAGTCCTTCTGAAATTTCAGTGAATAGCCTAAGGTGTTTCTCAAATCCGTCTATCTCAGGGGCATTCAGACTCTGAATTCTGTCTCCCTGCGTTCTGCTCAGCTCTTCCAGCCTTCTGGGTATTGTTTCCTTGCAGGGATCTTTGGGATCTTGCCTGCACGCGCACTGTTTAGTGGTTAGCCAAGGATTTGAGGTAAATTTATAAATAGATTTTGAGGTTTCCTTTTCTGTGGCTCTCTCCTTTGCAGGACTTACCCCTCACTTTCTGCTATATTGGTTGTCCTCAACTGTTTTCTTGACTTCTCAGTCCAACAACTCTGAATTTTTGGGCTTGAATTCTTGTTGTTTTGAGCCAGGTAGACTAAGAAAACCCTCAAAATCCATGCCAGTGTGGAACCTGCTTGTTCTTGGTGGTTCCCCAGGCCTTTAAAGGTTTTTGAAAACAGTATTGTTCAGATTTTATAATTTTTCTGAGGAAGGATTAGTCTGATACCCATTACTTGATCAATGCAAGATACTCAGAACTGCATCATCCTCACCTGTGCACACAGCTCTGAGGCCATGCTGTAAACCAGTGGTTTTCAAAAGTTTGACGTTAAACCAATGCACACATACATCACACGTCTGAGACCCCTCACTGTCTGGTAATAGATCTAACATAACTTTACAAAAAAGAACAGTCTTTTCCAAAAAGATTGTAGTAAATGGAATAGCATTGCTTCACATTTAAGTAAATTGTTTTAATGTTTGGCTTAATCTAAGGTATGCTGACTTGCATCCCATCTGCAATCAATCTACTGTAACATCGCGAATACCATGCTGCCTTTGAAAATTCTACTATACACTTGAAAAGGAAAGACGGTGGAAAAGACAAATAACATCTTTGTGTTGTTATAAAATTCTCGAGACTTTTAGGGTTCCCCCAAACACACTTTGAGAACCATTGATCAAAGCCACTATTGTCAATTGCTCACATGGGCTGTAAAACTCAGTTTAAAAGGAATTCTAGTATTTATGTATTGAATGCCAAGTTTGTGTCGTCATTGCACTAGATTCTCTACTTAATTTTCAGAACTGTCCTTCATGGTAGGTATGATTGCCTCCTGCCCAGCTCCACTCCCCAACCTGCTGCCCTGGCTTCTCCATACTTTAGGAGTATGTGCAAACTGAGAAGCAGAGACTCAGTCATTTCTCCAGGGCCACGCACTAGCAGATAATGGTAGACAATAGGGTTGAATTCAAACTCAAGTCTATCTAACCTCTAAGCTCAAACTCTTTCCATCACCTGTGTCTCTTGAGATGTTCATTAAAAACACTGTCTGAAGGGAAATGGGATGGCACCCATTTCTTTGATCTCCTCACTGAAGAATCTGTTTAAATGCAGCATACTATCATGGTTCTTTGTGTGGCCAAGAGCTAAAGTGACCTAATCCCTTCCCTGGACACTTTCCATGCAGGACACTCAAAACTCCTCCATGTGTTTCTCTGTCATTAATTTGGATTAAAAGTTCAGAACGTGCTTTTAGCGTGTTGCATCACACGCTTTGGTATAAGGGTGATTATTCTGTAATAAACAAAAGGATTGCATCCTCTCAGAAAGAATAGGCAGCAATGGTAGATCAATTCCTTAAAAAGATTTTCTCTTTATTATTGTCAAGGGGCCAGATCTAAGATGGCCTGGCATACAGATAATAAAGGTGAAATACAGGATACTTTGCAGATAACTACTACCCACTTTCTTTTTCCTGACAGTTATGGAGGGAAGGGAAAACCACAGATGTCTGATAAGACCCAGAGACATCCTTTCATTATGTGTCTCAAGAGATAGGAACAAGTGACAGTAGAGAAGAAAGAGACACAGGAAAAATTTAGGAGGATAAAGAAAAAACCCAAACATTCCAATGTTATATGGGAGGTTTCTGATTACTGCACATCTGTGGACAATATTTGAGATTTATTTCTTCTCTCTGGGGTTTCCTTGCTGGGCTAAAGTTGACGTCTGGAGCTATGTATAGCTTCTGTGAAAGGATCCCTTGGCAAATTAAATCCCACAGTTTTGTCTTCATTCATAATGAATACTTTATATATCTCTGCAAATAACCATTGGAATTTAAACTAGAAAGTGACAAAATAGACCAGGCTCCAGATCTAAACAAAACAGAAACATTTGACTATTCTAAAGTCATCGCTGGTCATTTTCCCTTTAACATTATTTTTTTTCCCCATTGATATGGTTCTTTTTGTTTGATAATTTTTAGGATTACCAGCAGAGAAGAATGAAAACAGATGCTACAGCACAATTTCTCAAAATAAGTCTCTATGCTAACATCTATGTGAAAATCAGAAGATGATCACTAAAAAAATTTAAAAGAGAAAAAGAAAAAGGAAAAAAACAAAACAAAACCCAAACTACTCTCCCTTCCCTCCCCACACTGCCCTAGCCTTGTGAACACACTAAAAATCTTTATGAGTGACCACAGCAATTGTGGGCATAGATTCAGCTTTTCAACACAAATATTTCAAGGTCTAAGGTTAACGTTCCTGTAAATACAAGTCCAATTCTCAAAGTTCTCCAAAGACTTCACCCCATTAAGCAGAACTAAGACACTTCAGCATTGAGATCGCTCACTCAGAATCACGTCACGCTGAAAAACAGAAGCCAAGAGCCAACCTGCTCATAATTGTGAACAACTTTTCAGTCAGTTTGGACATTTGCAAATTGTCTAGATTCACTTTACATTCAGGTAAAAACTTGGTTTTATTCTTCTGTATTTGTTTGTAAATGATCAGTATACTGTTAGAAAAAAAGAGAAATAGGGTACAGATTACAAAGAGATCCTGAAATAGAGGACATGGAAATAAATGTTTTAAAAATGTAAACATAACAAAAGTAAATAAAGAGAAAAAGGAAAACAACTTTCCATAATCTCACCTATCTTAACATTACCATTTGTAGCATTTTAGTTTTCCCTTTTGTATCTTTTTTCTTTGCCTCTTTGCTTTTTAGAAAAATGAGCATATTGATTTTGTGATATAATTTGTACCTTATATTTTATTTATTTATTTATTTATTTATTTATTATTTTTTATTTTTGTTTTGAGACAGAGCCTCAAGCTGTCACCCTGGATAGAGTGCTGTGGCATCACAGCTCACACAATCTCCAATTCCTGGGCTCAAGCGAGTCTCTTGCCTCTGCCTCCCAAGTAGCTGGAACTATAGGCACCTGCCACAATGCCTGGCCATTTTTTGGTTGCAGCCATCATTGTTGTTTGGTGGGCCCGGGCTGGATTTGAACCCGCCAGCTCAGGTGTACGTGGCTGGCCCCTTGGCCCATTGAGCCACAGGCACCGAGCCTGTATCTTATATTTTAAAATTGAACAACCTATAAGCATTCACATAGTTTCTACATGATCTTAGAAATCCATTTAATGGATATATCATAATTTATCATTCTCACATGACTGCGAATGCAATGGTGTCTTAATATGGGTATATGTGAGTCTGTAGAATATCTTCATGCTACTATTTTCCTGTTTTTCTTCCCCTTTCCTATTTTCTTTTATCCCAGTCCCACCATTATTCCCCTCCCTGACTAGGGAACAATTCTAAAGTTTTTGACATGTTTTTGTTGTGAGGTTCTTACAAAAATGTGCTGTCTTGTTTTGGGTGCATGCATTTAAATTTTATACAAATTTAATTTACACAAATTCTGTTTCTTCCTTTCTTTGCTGAGCACCAAGGTTAAGATCCATTCACATAGCTAAAGGGATATCCACATCACTGCTTCTAACCGCAGTAAACATTCCACAACTTGCCATGTGAACTATGCACTTTCCCAGCCCTGGGATCCCAGATGACCTCCAACTACCCACTGCCGCTAATAACCACATCTTTATATATGTCCCTTTTTGGAACATGCTTGTACATGCCTATTTTTGGATCTGTTTGGAAATTCTTGGGGATTTATGTCCACAGTGACATTGTGGGATCAAAGAGATCATATATTCTCATTTTGTGTAAGAACAGCCAAATTGTTCCCAGAAACGCTATAGTATTTTACATTCTTACCAGTAGTGCATGAAAATTTTAGATCTCCATATCCTTCCAATCCTTGGAGTCAACCCACTTTTTAATTTTTGGCTGTCTCATAGATGTAGTGATGTAAAGTGATCTTATTCCTGGTTAAATTATCAATCTCTAATTATTAATATATCCGAGTGTCTTTTATTTGCCTTTGGAGGTTCCTCTTCTGCCTGTTCACAGCTTTCTCACATTTTTCTACCTGGCTGTCTTTTTCTTTTGATTTTCAGGACTTGCCTGAGTATTCCAGGTATCTCTTGTTAATTTTGGACATTGAAAGTAACTTTTCCTAGTCTATGATCTTGCTTTAATCTTTGTCCATAGTGTCTTTCATGGACTAAAAATCCTCACTTTTGATGTAATTAAATTTACCCATTTTATTTCTATGATTTATGCTACCGAAGTTTCTTTTAGAAAATATGTTTCCTTCTCATAGGCCATAAGTACACTATGCTATGGTTTATTGTGTTGACTTTATAATCTCATATTTCACTACTAGATTTTAATTTATGTGGAGTTCACTTTTAAATATGGTGATATGTAGGAATATAATTTTTTTCCCTATGTACAGAGCAAGATTTCCCAACTGTATTCATTAAAATCTGTCCTAACCACATTGATGTGTAGAATCACCTTTGTCATATATTAGATTCTCATATATACATGAATCAATCTCCATTTCATTAGTCTATTTGTCTACACTTATAATAGTATCTCATTTAATTTGTTCTTCTGGCTCTGTAATAGGTTTTAATGATGTTAACGCTTCTTTTTCATGGTTGGTTTAGCTAATCATAGTTTGTGACCCTATTTATATGTACAATAGGTATATCAGAGTCCTAAAAAAAAATTCTGGAAGGACCTCTGATTGGGATTGCTCTCAATTTATATAGTAATTTGGGAGCAACTGGCATTTTCATAATATTAAGTAAATATCTAATAAAATGAGAGCCATTCCATTTATACATTTGTGATATATATATATACAGTATACATACTTTATGGGCATTTTAAAATTTTCTCCATTTTTTAAACAATTTTTCTCCATTTTAAAGTTTTCTCTTGTTTATTCTTTGTTAATTCCTGGATATATTATGGCTTTTTTTATTGCAAATAAAATCTTTTAAAAGTATATATTTTTTAGTTACTGGTGTCCCCTAATCTAGCAACCTTGCTGAACTCTCTTATTATTTCATTCATTATTTTTAAATAAAAATATTTATTTCATCAGTGCTTTTACATTTAGCAGCACAGAGTTACTCAAAGTGTTATCATGTTTTAAATTTTCTATTATGTCAGCAGTAATTTTGTCCTATACATTTGCTATATTTTGCTCACTGATTTAGCACTTTCCCTAAGTTGCTGATTATAGGATCTACAAATGACTGATTAATCATTTGTAATATTCCCTTCTAATTCTTCCATCTCTGGTATTGTGTAAGATAATACTGGTGAGAGTGGCCATTCTTGTCTTGTTTCTGATCTTAAAGCAAACCAGTCAAAATTTCTTCATTGAATATAGATTTTGGTGTAAATTTTTGGTATCTAACTTAAGTGAAGTTAAGGAAGTATTCTTCTATTCCTAGTTTGCTGAGAATTGTTTCAAAAACAATAAATAGGGTCTCTTGGTGCTTACAATAGGCTGTGTCCTCACACTGTCTGTATAGAGAGAAGAGACAGGGTAGACCTACCTCATGTGCAGCCCAGTCTGGGCCCCATGCCTGATCTGAATTGTGAATGGGGATACATGGAGTTGGGAAAAAAACAAAACAAAACATGAATAGGTATTGTTTTCATCATATAATTTTTAGGCATGAATTTTGATAATCATCTGATTTTTCTCTTTTAATCTGTGAATGTGATGAATTACACTGATAGATGTTCTAAGTATGAACCATCTTTGCAATCCTGATATATACCCACTGGACCATGATGTACATGATGTATTTGCTGGATTTTGTTTAATTATTATTTTATCTATCTGTCTATCTTCATAAGGGAAGTGGACATGTGATTTTTCTTTCTTTCTTTTCAGACAGAGTCTTACTCTGGCACCTTAGGTAAAGTGTCGTGTCATCACAGTTCACAGCAACCTCAAACTCTTGGGCGTAAATGATTCCCTTGCCTAAGCCTCCCAAGTAGCTGGGACTACAGGCACCCGCCACAATGCCTGGCTATTTGTTGTTGTTGTCATTATTGTTTAGCAGGCCCTAGCCAGGCTGGAACCCATCAACCCAGGTGCAAGTGGCCAAGACAATTCCTGAGTTTTTTAATCTAGAGGAATTCAGCCAAGAAGAGTCAACTCAGACTAGAGAATTCATTATCCCAAGATGAGTTCAGGAAACTAGTAGGAAAGAGGAAATTGTTTCATTTCTGATCTATATGGCTACTGCAATAATAATATCATTATTATTTTATTTTACTGGCTAAGACATTCAGTGTAAAGCTGAATAGAATAGAAGTGGTGTGAGCAGATAGCATTTATTATTTCATCACTAAGTATAAAATAAGCTGTGAGTTTTTTGAAGATATCCTTTATCAGGTTGAGAAAGTTCCCTTTAATTCATAGTTTGATAAGACTTTTCTTTATGAATGGATATTCAGTGCCCTTAAGTGTTGTTTTCTAAATCTATTGTGGTGATCATATGGTTTTCTTATTTATTTGGTTTGATACAATGAATGATTTGGTTGATTTTTGAATGTTCTATTCACTTTGTACTCCTGGAATAAATCCTTTGTGATGACATAGTATCCTTTTTATATATTACTGAGTTTAATTTACTAATATTTTGATAAGAATTTTTGTATCTTTATTAATAAGGGATATATTTTATTTTAATGTTTTTGCTTGGTTTTGATATCATTGTAATTCTTGTTTCATACAATGAGTTAGAAAATGTTCCTTTTTTCTTTATTTTCTTTGTGCAAAATTGGTATTATTCTTGCCTTAAAAGTTTAATAAAAATCACAAGTGAAGGCATCTAGACTTAGATTTTTTTTTTTGAGGGAGAACTTTATATTACAAATACAATTTTTGAAATTGATACACAGGTGTGCAGAATTTTTTGTGTGACATCTTTGATAATCCTTGTCTTTCAAATTTTCAAAATTACTGGTTTAAAATTCTTTATAATATTTTCCTTATTCATTTCATATCTGTAGGACCTTTAGTGATGTTCTCTCTTTCATTTCTGATATTGATAATGTGTGTCTTATCTTTTTTTATTTAATCAATCTAGCCAGAATTTTATCATTTTATTGATGTTTTCAAAGAACTAGCTTTTGGTTTTATTGATTTACTTCTTCTATTTGTTTGCTTTCCATTTGATTGATTTTTTTTTTTTTTTTTTTTTTTGAGACAGAGTCTCAATTTGTCTCCCTGGGTAGAGTGCAGTGGCGTTACAGCTCACAGCAACCTCCAGCTGTTGGGCTAGGGCAATTCTCTTGCCTCAGCCTCCCAAGTACATGGGACTACAGGTGCCTGCCACAACACCCGGCTATTTTTGTTGCAGTTGCTACTGCTGTTTTAGCTGGCCAGGGCTAGGTTCAAACCCATCACCCTCAGTATATGGGGCCAGTGCCCTACCCACTGAGCAACAGGTGCCGCCCAATTTTTATTTATATATTTATTTTTTCCTTCCATTTACTTTGGTTTAATTTGCTTTTCCTTTTCTAGATTACTTGATCTTAGCCAAAAGGCTGAGAAGGGCTATTTCTAGATTCTTAAAGCAGAAGCTTAGATCATGAACATTAGACTATAATTCTTTTCTAAAATAATCATCTAAAGCCCTATATTCTTCTCTGAACACTGCTTTAATTTCAACTCCCAAAATTAATATGTTAGATTTTCATTTTCATACAGTTTGAAGTATTTCCTAATTCTTTCTGTGATTATTCCTTTGTCCCACAAATTATTTAGAAGTCATTATTTAATTTCAACATGTTTGAGCATTTTTAAAGATGTAATTTGTATTGATTTTTAATGTAATTCTATAGTAGTCAAAAGAACATACTATGTATAACTTTAATTTAGCATGAAGTGTTTTGGTGAATGTCCTATGTCCACTTACAAAGAATTTGTATTCTACAATTATTAGGTGAAATTGTTATAAATATGCATTGATTTATATTTGTTGTGAGTGCTATTCTATATTTGTCTGATTTTGGTCTCCCAGTCCATCAATTACTGAGAGAGAAGTGTTAATACAACTAACTATACTTATTTTTTCCCTCTACTTCTCTCCCTGCAGTTATTCTAATTTTCAATGTGTTCTTGGGTTCTGTGGTGACTGGGTGCAAACACATTTAGAACTGTTATGTCTTCCTGATTAATGGGCTCTTTTATCATTAAATATTTCATCTTTTATCTATTGTGATATTCCCTGTCTTTAATCCTTGGCCTGATATTAATAGAGCCATACCAGTTGTTCTATAATTCATTATATATAGTAAAAGTATGGTATATCTTTTTCTGTTTACTTTTTAAAATTTTAAATTAAAAAAAAATTTTTCTTGATGCAATCATTGTACATGTTTATGGGATACATAGTGCTATGTATCTCAAATCAAGGTAATCAATGTTTCCATCACCTCAAACATTTATTATTTCTTTGTGTTGGGGGGATTTAGCTTTTTCTCTTTTAACTATTTGAAAATGTAAATTAGTCACCCTGCAGTGCTATAAAACACTAGAACATAGTGTTTTCTAGATGCAATTTTATAAAACCTATGGTGTGCTTCAAAACTTTCTGCTTTATTTGTTAACTTTTTAATCTATCAATGCCTTTACTCCTTTTATAGTTAAAGTGAAGCTCTTATGAAGAGCAAACAGTTGGGTCTTGCTGAAACAGAAACGCAAGATTTCTTTATTTTCTAATCACTTGTAGTTTTTAGGCTGTGGGGCTCCTAAGATCAATATTTTTATTTCTGCGAGGGCAGCATACATTCATTTCATTACACATCGAGCATTTCCAAAGAGGTCATTGTTTCACACAGAGTCGCCCATACTTCTATTACAATGAATTTTCCTCCAAGAGGCATAAAATTCTCAGAAAATTGCAGCCCCCTCTTTTAACCTGCATGATTTCTAGAAGTTAGAATGAAAATATTTTTTTAAAGAAAAAAAATCATCCCATAACATAAAATAGTAAAGATCTGACAGCTCTTCAGGTAATCAATTTCTATGAATTACTAATTACAATTATAAGACCAAGTAATCCTCCCAAAGCTCAGGAACTCAAAAGTTGTGTGTAAGCTATAATTTGCATTAAAAATAGTTATCTCTTGATACGAATCCTGAGATCATATGCCAACCTTTGTGTAAGAGATGTGGTTTATTATACACACAATGTGTGTGCTATCCTATAAAGACCCTACTAGTACAACTAAGGTTAATCTGGAATCCTTATATATCAACATTTTAAATTTCATTTCAGAAGTTAGTTTCTAAGTGCTTGATCTAATGTGGAAATATGGTTTTTAAAATTCACAGTTGTAACATAATGCACACTGACCTTTTTGAAGGTGTCTGCTAAATGATTTAGAAGAACACTAAAATTGGGGCTTCAAGAAACATACTGTCATAAATTAAAGTACTGTGTACAAAACCTTCCCTGAATTGTACTACAGTTTCTAAACGCATTAAGTTCTCTGCCACATGGTATTTGAAATTTGAAGGAAAAGGTTTTTTTGTTGTGTGTTCCAACTGTGTGTTTTCATGCCTCCTTTATTCAGTCCACTCTCTGAATTTGAACATGAAAAGGTCATATTAATGTACCACTCGCTAGAACAATACCCTATGTTCCTCTAGGTAACTGAAAATCTAGATCATGAATCTCAATGGAAAAAGATGTCATTCCATAAATATGTGAGATGGCCTTAAGCTGAGAGATCTATTATTTTGGCCTTATTTGTCAGACATAGAGGAGCAGGGCTGGTCTCCTGGGACCCAGGGACTCCCAGCTGAAGTGTCCTTCTGCAAAGAAGACTCATGGGAAGCTGGCCTGAGGGATGTTTACTTCCCAGTTATGTTGCCAAAAGAACATCCCATAAAAGTGAAAGACAAAGAGGCATTATTTAAACTGTTCCCGGGGAAAATCCCAGCAATCAATACCCCCTACAACTCTAATCTTTTCAATGGGTTTTGCCAAGAAATGCGGGTAGAAGATCGATTTTGATTATGTTTTTAGGAGCGAACCATTCTTTAATTCTACTCTGTGGAATTTCATCTCTTGCTTTTAGGTAGGAATACAAACCAGAGGTCAGAACTGAAAATTTGGGCTTAGAACAATATCTTCGTTCATCTGGTGTAATGCCTGCCTCCCAAACATTTAAGAATTTTGGGATAACGCTACAAAATTGCAGCAAAAAATTTTAAAGCTCGCTTTCTGTGAAGATGATTATACACAATCCCAGATAACTACAATTTATGGTTCTCTGGGAAAGCGGGAGGGATCAAATTATTCATAAGGTCGGTTTTAACGTGGTTATCAATGAACTGTAAGGGACTAACTGACAGGTAAAAATGCTGCCCGTCAACAGCAAGTAAGTAATGTGACCATAAGGTCCTTTGTACGCTGCACACTTCCTATCTCTTACACTCGGAACTGGAAGGCCCATGAGAATATACAGTCCCATAACTTAGCTATATTTAGGGAAATATACTCTTTGACACCATTTACTTTTGCAAATGTATAGGGGGATATTTATCATGGAGTTGAAGTTAGGGTGGAAGAAATCTGAAACATTAAATTGAAGATGGAAAAATACATGTTGAAAAAAATTTTTTAAAGTTATATATTGAAGAAAGATTGTATTGATTTTTGATTTTCATTAATAAACATTGGCTATAACATTTGGGAGTTAGACAAACTTTTAACAATTCTTTTTGTGTGTGTCTGTTAATTTCCTAGTCTTTCCATTTTAAGGCAGGTGTGGTGGGGAGAGGCACGGACCTTCTATATTACTGTGTTCCCCCAGTCAGGAGTTTCTTCTAGAATATTCCAGATTCCACAGAATCTTCCATGTGCTCCACACTTCTCTCCTCATGAAGCAGCCAATACAACTATTACTGTTAAGAAAGCATTTCTTATTCTGCATGGAAGCCCCTCCTTGTAAGAGTATTCCCCCGTGCTGACCACGTCCTCTGAAAGGCGCTTTGACCCTGGAGGAGGCAGTTCCAGAACCTTCAGAATCTCTTTCTCCAGCATAACAAGTTACTTTTCGCCTTTCCTCTTACAAAACACAGTAGAGTGACAAAAATGCCTCCTAACCTTGCTTGGACCATCGTTCCCTTGGAAAACCAGATGTAAGCCAGGGCCCCTCTGTTTCTCTTCCTGAAGTAAGTGCGTATACACACGTGCGCCTAACAGCAGAGGACAATCTCAGGGGCTGCAGGACGGTAGGCTGAGAACCTGGGCTGCCAGCTTGTCCTGGGGGGCATCAGAGGCTGCTGGCCAGCACAGGGCTTGTAGATGTGAGAGGGGAGGGTCAGCTGGAAAGCCTTCAGCACAGGAAGGAATGGGGACATTCATTTTTGTTTTGATTCTTTTCATTCAAGTGATTGACACCAGATTGTTTTCTTTGAAACCTGAATGCTAGCTAACTCCGGTCAGCCAGAGGCTGTAGGTTTGGTGCAGGGTTTTTCTTGCAGTGTGCCCTTCAATGCCTACTTTCCCCAAAGTGCCAGGAGGGCCAGCATTACACACTAGCCTAGCAGGAGACCCCATGACCATTAGCTCTGGCCCTTCTTTTACCCACCCCACGATGCTTCCTGGTCCCTAGCCCTGGGAGAGCCATCCATCTCTCATCAACACAGCAGCTTCTACTGCAGGAGTGATAACCAGTGAAGGGGTGATGGTTATTCTCACTTTAGGTAAACGAGGAAAGGAAGAATCTGAGGTGACAGTGACCTGCTCTGGGTCACAGGGCTGGGGATGTCTATGTCCCAGATGGCTGACTCCCTGCTGCCCCACTCAGCAATCAATCCTCCATCTACACGGAGAACCATAATCTCATCCAAATAGGTTGAGAAGTGTCGTGACTCGGGGCCTTTCCCAACCTCACTTGTCTTTGCACAGCAGGTCTGAAGCCCGGGGTAGGAGTCCTCTACTGAGAATCAGGGCTGACCAGAGGAGAGGTGAAGCAATCACAAAAGGAGGAAGCTGGCCCTGTCCCTGGGGGAGGCTGTCTGCTCGACTCAGCTTTGGGAGAGCAAGTTCCCTTCCCTGAGATTTTGTTCAAGGTCTACGCATCTATAAACTCCTGCCTCTGGGCGGTTTGAGGCCTGAGACTGGGGGAAACGGAGTTTTTAAGAAACCACATCTTGCCTTGGCCCCACCCAAGCTTGGGGAGGTTGGTGGCCCAGTCCCCTGACCCCAAGAAAGAGCCACAACAGGGAGGCCAGAGGCCAGGGCAAGGCTCGTCTGACGTCTGCGCCCGCTCTGCTCCACCCGCAGGCTCCTGCTTTCCTTTATGACCTGGGGGACGCTCAGAAACATCCTCTGCACTGTTCAGAGCCTCCACCTGAAGTTTATTCACAGCAAGGGGAGAGCTGGCCGCCAGGGCTTGGTGCTGGCAACAAGTCCCCTCCTGTCATAGACAAAGGCCGAGTCCAACAGAGGCCTTTTATGCTGGCCAGAGGGTGACCGTGAAATGCCCTCGTGCACTTCCTTCTGGCCTCTAGATGCTCGAGGCCACACGATAGTGGGTCAGCAAAACGCAACCAACCAGGCCAGTTGGAGCAACCCCAAGGGGCCACCCCACGTCACTCCTGTGGGCGGTCTGGCCTCACCCGACTCAAGGCAGGTGCTGAAGACGGCGCGGCAGGGAATGGGGTGGACGGTCCTCGCAAAGTCTGCCTATGAGATTCTCTGAGCATTTGGGGGAAATTAATGAAAAACCAATACTTACAAAAGTAGCTGCTTGCTTATTTTGAGCGATTTATTGGCAGGAGCCCAGAGAAGGACACGGCCTGTGGGGTGCAGGGGATCTGGGCGGGTCTGGGGCAGGATTCTGCCACCCTCTGCACGTGGCCTTGAGCTCGTGGCCCAGCGGTGAGCGCCTGCCCACGGTGGGCTGTGCACCCTCCACTCCGCTCCTGCAGAAGTCAGCGGAGGCTGGGGCTCAGGACTGGTCCTAGGTGAGGAGTCCTAGACTCAGAGCTCCACAAGGCAAAGCCGGCTCTTTTGACTGGTCACTGCTAGCCACCACTGGCCACGTGGCCCAGCCTCTGTTAATGACAGGATGCTCTTCCCAAAGTCCTAGGGCTCTGTGACATGTGAAGCTACTGAGATGACTTGAGGTGGCACAGAGATAGGCCACAACTGCGAGGGACTCACAGGGGCAAAGTCATTCCCTTTCCAGCCCCCTTCAGACCTTTCTGACCCTAGCCAGGACCAGAGTCGTAGCAGGGGCGTGGCCTTTGAAACCTTCCTAGAGTCATGCTGAGGCTTGATGCCTTTGGCAGATGACAACATCATGTTAACCATTAATGACATGGTTTTGTGTCTGCTGTTTGTCTTTCTAGCTATTTTTTTTCCTATTTGTGTTAAGGGTTATTTATTTTCCATTTATGGAGTGAATTGAAACTTTAAAATTAATGCATTGTTTTATGAAAGGTAATCAATTAAAAGAAAAATATTCCTTAATTAATAGGACAGGTGCTACACACAATTCACAAAGGTTTAGAAAACACCAGCGGTGCAGACTTGGCTTTGACCTCTGGCTCTGCCATTTCCTAACCTTGTGCAGGCCACTTAATAATTGTTAATTGCATGAGCTATGTGGAAGTTCTCTTTGACTTGGGAGATAATAGTCAATGATTCTGTATCGTTACTGTTACTGAATCATTGTGTTGCAAATTGCTGCATCTCAGTCATGCTTGTAGCTGTCCTTGTTGCTATGACCACAGCAGGTGGACAAGGGTGCAGAGAGCTGCTAGCACCCAGGCACTGGGGGTCGTGCCGGGTGAGGAGTTCTGGATAGAGATTCCAAGGCTAAGACCAGGATAGGAATTCCTGAGCTATCATCGTACTATTGGCTTCCCAATGGTGTCACAAAGACAAATGGTTGTCAGCTGTGCCAGGGCCATAAGCTCCTTGTCTCCCATCCCCACAGAAGGGCAGAGTTTCTGCCTCCAGAGGATCCAGACTGGGGCTTCACGGGACCCCAGAGCTGGAGACCCATCTCTCTACTGTGATGCTGGAGCAATATGCCCTGAGCCTCTCTCAGAACTGGGGGAGTCCCTGCATCTTAGGCAAGTCACCTACAGGAATCTCACTCAGAGGAGCGGAGCTGTTTCTCCCAAGCTCACACTTCCTTCCCCGGGCAGGAACATCCGAGGACTGGTCCTGGGCCCAGCACTCTCATGCCAAGTCAGGACAAGCCTGCGGGGTGGTCCTCTGTGGCAGTGGCATCTCTGCAGTTGGACCTCCCCTGCCCAGTGCTGTGTCCTCATGCCCACACGCGTGTAACTGAGAGTTTTCCCCTGCTAACTTCTCGCATCAGAGTCTCCCCCTCAGAGTCTGCTTCCACAGAAAGCAATCTATGACCAAAGGGGCCGGACTTGCTCGAGGCCAATTCATATGCTGGTGGCCGAGCAGGACCCTGGGCCTGGCTCCTTTGACAGTGTTGTGTAGCCCTATGCGGCATCTTAAGACAAAAGCCGCGTGCTCTCCAGAGTCACCACGGTTAACCTCGTGGGTGTTCAAATTCCTGGTGCCTACCTAACATTTCATAGCTCAGGGCAAAGAAGGAGGGAAATAACTAAAGAGAATACAAAGCTTCCAAAAAAGAAATCATACTTTCATAGTGTAATCTCATGATTTATTTATTTTAACATTTACTGTGGGCCAGGCACTGTTCTAGGTAGCAAAGACAGAGCAGTGAACGGACTAGCCAGAAAGCCCTGACCTCACTTGGCTTATCTTCTAATGCAAATGTTAAGGCAGAGAAGCAAGTTACGGAGTGATGTATGTGTGTTGATGGGGGCTGCAGTTACAGTGCGTGTGGGGTGCAGTTATAGGAAAGGCCTTCCTAAGGAAGTGACATTTGAACAGAAACTCAAGGAGGGAGTGGGGAAGGGTGTCTCAGCAGAGAGGGCAGCAGGGGCCTCCCCCACTTTGGGTGAGCCCCTCATCTCCATGTGGCTTCCATGGGCGTTCACTTCCTGCCAATGGAAGTCATTGGGTTTTAATTCCAGGAACCTTTGTTAGCCCCTGTGATGACTTCTAAAGCAAAGGCTCCTGAGGAACCCAGAGAACAGCCAAGCAAATCACCAAAATAATGGCGCCCTGCAGGAGTGCTAGGGAGGAAGGAGGCAGGGGTGGAAGAATAGTGTCAGGAGGCCTGGTACTCTGAGAGAGTGGTCAAGATGGGCCATTTAATGGCTAACCAGTGCTTTCCTCAGCGGGTGGAGATGTAAGGCTAGAGAGAGAAACTGCTACAGGCAGAAGGAATGGTAAGTGCAAAGGCTCTGGGGTTGGAATCTAAAAGAGAAGCCTTGTTGTGGCTGACATGAGGAACACGGCACACATACCCAGGCTCCTGGGTCCAGGCAAAGGCCACCTCTCTGTTATAAGAGATATTCCTGATCTCTTGAATTGAAAAGACTGGCTCAGTGGGTGACCTGATAGCCCCAAACCAGGAGCCACGATTGACAGTAATTTGGGGCCATGTCTGATACTGATTTTCTCACTTATCCATCCATGGCTTTGTTGTTGTTGTTTTAACAGCTTTATTGACGTACAACTAACATATACTATGCACGTTTAAGGTGTACACCTTGGTGACTTCGGGCACATGTATGCACCCAGGAACGTATCCCCAGTAGACAAGGTGAGGGGCATCATCTTCTCCCCCGAGAATCTGTTCAGTCTCTTTGTGATCCCTTCCTCGCTGCCTTCCCCATCCCCAGGCAGATCTGCTTTCTGTCCTGATAGATGAGTGACATCTCACAGGATTTTACAGTCTGTCCTCTCTTTTTGTCCTGCTTCTTCACTCAGCATTTATTTTCAGATTCATCCGTGATATGTGTATTAATGGCTCACTCCACTGCAGCGCTGAGTCGGAGTCCATCATATGGACATGCCACCACTTAGGTGTCACCTGTTGATGGACATTGGTGTTGTTTCTCCAGCTTTTGCCTGGGAACGTCTTTGTGAGAACATAGGCCTTCATTTCTTATGAGTAAATATTATAAATATAATGACTGGGTCACACAGTAAGTCTGTGTTTAACTTTTTAAGAAAGTGCCAGAATGCTTTCAGAAGTGGTTGTATCATTTGATATTTCTTCTAATAGTAGATGAGGATTTATTCCAGCTTTCCCAAGTCCTCCAGCATTTGGTGTGGCCAGTCTTTTCCATTTTAGCTATTCTAGTGGGTGTGATATCACACTGTGGCTTTAATTTACATTTTCCTATTTGAGTAATAATGCTAATTACATTTTCACATGCTTTGTTGCCATCTGTGTATCTTTCTGGGTAAGGTGTTAGTGTACCTATTTTTATATTTATTTATTTACAGACAGAGTCTCACTTTGTCATCCTTGGTAGAGTGCTGTGGCATCATAGCTCACAGCAACCTCAAACTCTTGGCATCAAGAGATCCTCTTGTCTCAGCCTCCCAAGTAGCTGGGACTCTAGGCACCTGCCACAATGCCTGGCTTTTTTTTTTTTTTTTAGAGACAGTTGTGGGGGGAGTCTTGCTCTTGTTCAGGTTGGTCTCAAATTCCCAAACTCAAGCAATACACCCACCTCGGCCTTTTGTATGTGATGTGAAGTAGATAAGGGTTGAGGGCTTTTTTTTTTTTTGTATATGGAAATACAATTTTTCCAATACCTTTGTTGAAAAAATTATCCTTTTCCTATTAAATTGCTTTGGCCTTTTAGTTGAAAAAAAATTTGACCATGCAAGTATGCATTGATTTCTGGACTTTATTCTGTTCCACTGTCCTCTGCGTCTGTCTTTATGGCAACACTTCCCTGTCTTGTGATGACTGCAGCTTTTTGATAAATCTTGCATAGTGTAGGGCCTCCAGCTTCATCCTTCTTTTTCAAAGTTGTTTGAATATTGTAGGTCCCTTGCATTTCTGTATAAATTTTAGATTCAGTTTCCAGTTTCAGCTTGCCTTCCTGCACCATGATGGGTCCTGGAAGTTTTGGTTCACTTGGGCACCTCAGAAAGGCAGTGGGTGTACCCCCCACCCCTCCCCAGACACACTGTGTAACACAGCAGGCAGTGGGAGATGGGTGTCCCTGTCCCTCTTTCCCTGTACCCCTTACCCCTAACTTGTGTAATTATTCAAGGGATGCTTCTGGCAATTAGAATTCTCATTATATCATCATAGCCCATGTCAAGCATATCTTCATGGCTGAATCTCTTTCTCCCATCTAGATGCCAGCAGTCAGGATTTGTACTACGGATGAACACTGTGGAACACTTATTTTAATGGGCTAGAAGACTTCCTGGCATGTTTTGAGTAAATTGTGCTACAATCATGCAGAACTGGATTAATGTCTGTTTTATAAATAAGACCCAAATGGTATCACTTTATCTGCAAAGTGTAACAGCCAGTGTCACCCGGTTACTTCTCCGTCTGCTGCGTTAGGAAGGATTCATGGCCTCACTGCTTTATTTTTCCCTCTGAAGTATAAAAAAGGACTTTATGTGACTGGGTCCAAGAAAGCTTTGTCTCATTGCTGAGAGCTAACAGGCACAGAATCCAGCCCCAGCGGCCACACCAGGAGGCAGAGAGACTGGGGTGGAGGGTGTGAGGCGCCCGGGGTGAAGCCGAATAGCCAGTGATGGCCTTAGCGTGAGTGCGGCGTGAAGTTCTGAACCCTTGGTGCCTTGTGCTATTTACTCTGCTCCTGGCCTTGCTGGGACTGGTGGCAGCGGAATGTTTAAAAATCTGCCGTGTGCCTTAGTCCTTGCCAACTCTCACTTCTAGCCTAGTGCTGAGCATTCCCTGAATTCTTTAAATTGACTCAAGAAATTATGTTGGCCTTCCTGTGCTACTGTCATCCTCAAATCGAACTAAAACAATGATAAGTTCCTGAATTTAGTTCCAAAATCATACTAAAACAAGGATAATTAAAAGACCCCTCAGTTCCTGAATTGAGTTCTCATAGTGCGTTTTAATTAATTGATTTTTTCAGGAATCAAACTTTTCTTTTGGGAGGTACCTACTCTGTGCCAGTCCCTGGAGCTTAGCTTTACAAGGAGAAGGCTAAGACAGCAAATCATTAAAGGCAAAATGGAGCTAGAAGATGCTGAGAGAGAAGGGTTGGGAGAGGCCCCTGGGAGTTGCAGGGGGGGCTTCAAGGAAGAGGAGGCGTTTGAGCTGGGTCTGAAGGTTACCAGCCACACATTTTTATGAACCTGTGATGGTTGGCACCAACACAACATCGTGGGGGGCACTTTACAGGAGCCAGGTGTTTGCTGGGCGCGTGTCCTCAAAGCAATCCAGTGTGTGTACACCTTGCATGCGTCATCTGTGGATGTTACCCCCACTTCACCGATAAGAAAAACAAGGCGTAGAGAGAGGCTAAGGAACTTTGCTGAGATCTTGCAACATTTTGTTGGGGTAGCACCAGGAAACCAACAGAGGTACACCCGCTTAGCACAGCACTGTTGAAGATCTGAGCTGAGGCAGTCTCATTTTAGGACCCAAACTTTACCAGAGAATAGTCTTTCTGTCAAATGGACTCACTTTAAACATTGTGTGCAAATATTTCAGAACCTTCAGGACAGGCTTTTTGTACTTAGAACATTTCAGTGTGGAAGTTTAAGTGTGTGGAAAAGGCAGAGCTTACCATGGACTTCTCATTCGAAAGTGTGTGTGCATTGATGGTTGTGAGGCCCCCACCCACTCACGGGGCACAGTGAGTTCCGGCTGCCCGGCCCTTTTGCCCTTCCATGCATTCACAAAGGCAGAGAAGACTTTACTAGCTACAATAACACCTGTCAGTTATCTGTGCTGTAGTGTAAACAATGAAATTCTTATTATGTACTCAGAATCCACAAAGCCATTGCCATGGAAACTCTGTTTTCATGTCATATCTTTAATGAATAGGTAATGAACGAAATGCTGCACTTACAACTTCATTACTAGTTTTTTAAAAAGGAGAGCACGCGTGCACACACCTCTAGCCGTAATTCTGAAATATGGTCATTGTCATGTTCCAGAACATGATGACCATCACAGAGGAATTTTCAAGGCTGTCATTTTGGGTCAAATGAATGGAGGGAAGACAAAGGAAATAGCGTCCAAGCCCTACCCACCAGGGCAACCACGTAGGGTGCTGCTTCCACTCTTTGTCTCATTATAATTTTAATAATTTTGGCTCAAAATAACTCCCCGCCCAACAAGCACAGCCAGGAGTGGAGAGGGGAAATTTAGAACAAACTGCTTCCTACCTGATAGGTATATGCTACATAAATAGGCCTTACCTATATCAAAACATCACTATGTACCCCCATGAATATGTAGAATTGTCATTTGTTCATTCAAAAAGTTTTTTAATCTAAAAAAAAAGGGAAGACAACAACAACAAAAAAAACCCCAGAAGAATGAACTTCTTGTTCCTTAGGCACTCTCGACTGAGCTACCTCTTAACTTTGTTTTTTCTTGAGGGGGCGGTGAAAAACAGTTGTCTTCTTCAAGACTTTCTTATCACAGAGATTGGGAGAGAGGGACCTGATTTGTGGTTGAAGGGCTGCTTTCATGTAACATAAAAGATCATCTAATCATGCATCTAATCGCTGAGGGGAATCAATTTTTGTGACATCAGTGCAAATGTCTTAAAAAGACTTTGATGAGCGTTATTAACAAAGAGCTACACAGGCTCCATCCTGGCTGTCTGATCAAACGTGTGCCTGAGACTGCAGGGACAGACAGGAGAGGCGCAGAATGACAGGGAAGGAGGGGCTTGGATGCTGTCCCAGCACAGACGTGCACAACACGCACACACACCTTCTGGGACATTTTCCTGTGGTCGAACATGCTGCAGCTTCTGCTGCCCACGCCCCTCTCCACCAGCCGTTGTTGGGATGTGCACGTGGGGTAAGAAATCTCAGCCATGGTTTGAGCCGACAGAAAAGAATGCAAAGCCTTATTATCTCCCTTCTGTCAGTCTGCCCTGCCTCCCAGTCCTTGCTCCGGCCAAGTTCCTTGTTGCTTGGGAAACGTTGCACGTTTCCTGCAAGGTTATTTCTCATCGTGCCACCGAGAAGCAAAACCCTGGCAGCTCTGGGGCAGTGCATCCCCCTCACTAGACCGTGGAGCTGGGGGTTTGTGCAATCTCAGCAGCGACCAGGCTGAAGCTCACCTCGGATTATTCCTGGAGAGTGTGTGCTCAGAAATTCATGGGGAAAGAAAGCTCTCAGAGGAGAGATGCACATTACTTTCAAGTGCCCTTGGACAAAAAGGCCTATTTGTCTATAAAATGTGTCTGTTCTTTAAAGTTCTTTCTCCAAGAGCTTTGGACAGGGGATTTTTCCCAGTGTAACTCTAAGTCCTTGAAAATAATAAAGAATTTCTTTAATCATACTCTATAGTCGAGAGGAATTGTGCTATCACGGAGAAATACGTTGTCTGAGCTTCTTCATTAACTTGCTGGGCAGCCTGGGACATTCACTCCTCTGGCCTTGATTTCCTTGTCTATACGTGGGATGGGTAGGGTAGGATGGACTCTGAGCTTCTTTTGGCTTTAACATTTGCTGTTTTTACTAAACACAGCCTGAGCCCCCTATCCCCATCAGGAGCAGAGTCACGGAGAAGCTACACTCTAATAACCATGGCCATCGGGAGCGTCCACAAGACTCCTGTTCATGGTGTCCTGGGATTTCTGCAGGTTCCTCTCTGCAGAGGGCAGCTTCTGCTCCAACCTCAGTGACAGCCTCCCTGGAGGAGGTTGCCCCGCGTCTTTGAGTTGCACTTGATGTGAACTTGGGCCAGTGTCTCAGGTCAGCCTATGTCTAACACCCTCTATGAACCTGAAGCATGCCCTGCTGGCCATTTTTGCATAATGTGGTGACAAGCACAGACATGGACCTGGGCATGGACTCTAGGAGGGGTGGAGGACATGGCAGTGGTCTTCGAGTTGACCTTCTAGATTTAGGGCCCAGCTGTGTGGTCCGGCTTCAGTTTGCAGGGGAGAAAACTCATACCCACCCCAACTCCCTCTCTGAGGGGGTCTGAGAACCATCCATGACAATGAGGTGATAGTGAATTATAAACTCTAACATTTGATGCAAAAGCAGGAGCTTATTCCCCCAGGAAAACCAGAGCAGACTCCGTCACCCCCTCTAAGAACTCATTCTCCCAGGCCCTGTAAGCCCTGCTGTCGACCCCCTTTGCCACACGCCACGTTCGGGTCAGGCCATGGCCATGGCCACGCTCCTCCTGGCATCTTCCTTACAGAGAGCCCTTCACTTTCTCTCACGGCAGAAGCCACTTTTCTTTTCCTGATCCTTACCCGTAGCAGCTTCACAGTGTTGGAGACAAAGGACTCCGGACCGCTGCACACATGTCAGCGTCATTTGATATGGGACAATCATAGAACTTCCACCAAATACCAAGTGCCTTTCCCCTAAAGGACAAAAAGTCTCTTTCGACTAAGATTTGCATTTCTGGAACTGGATCCTAGGGCCATAATCTAAAATACGTAAAACGTTTCATATGTAAAGATGTTTATTGCAGAAGTATTTTCAATAGGGAAATGTTTTAAATGTCCAAAACAGAAAAAAAGGGTTAAATAAGTTTTAGTGTCATGCCTACGTGAACCGACTTTGTTCAGGCTGCTATAACAAAATACCAGAAACTGGGTGGCTTAGAGACAATAGAAATTTCTCTCCCACAGTTCTGGAGGTTGGAAGTCGGGGGGCTGGGTGTCTGCCAGCTTGGATGGGTTTCTTCGGGGGCATAGACTGCTGACTTCTTGCTGTTTCCTCACGTGATAGGGGTGAGCGAGACAGTTCTCTGGGGTCCCTTTTATAATTATTATTAGTCCCATTCGTGAGGGTTTCATCTTCCTGACTTAATCATCCCCCCAAGATCCTGCCTCTGAACGCTATCACTTGGGGAGTTAAGATTTTAATATATGCATTTTGGGGGGGACGTCAATTAGAGGGAAAATGGTATATTCACCATTCATGATCCACTTGACAAGTGTTTATTTGGTACCAACCACACGTACGGGCGTCCCTGCAGGCCTGGAAAAGACTGCAGCACAGAAGGTGTGCACGCTCCAAGTTCTGCTGATGAGGGGAGCAGAGAAAAGGGGTGATGGTTAGAGGGGGCCTGGGATACAGGGAGGCCTTTGTTCTCCAAGGTAACAGCAAGGACAACCCCTTTAACCCGTTGGGAGAGAAGAGGGAGACACGGATGATTCAGCAGGAAGGTGGAAGGACAAGTTTCTGACAAGGCCAGGGGATGGTGATATGATGATGGGAGCAATTTCTCCCTCCACAGGCGATGTGAGGACACAGTGTGGGGCAGGGGCCCTGGGCTGGCGGCATTGATTGTGGGGTGATGAGGGTGCCCCTCACATGGCTTCTGTTTTCCCTGCTGCACTCTGAGTAGAGAGAGGAGAGCACATGTGTGCATGTGTGGGCTCAGGTGTGTGAGGAAGTAGGGAAGAGTCACGGCTGGGAGTTTAAATTCCCTTCTCCCAGCATGAAACGACCTTCTCTCCAGCAAAGTCAGCGGCCCAGGTGGGCAGGGCAAGGGCAGTAACCACACAGGATGACCGCATACCTAGATATAGAAAGCCAAACAAACAAACAAAAAAAAAATGGGGGGCGACATAGTCCAAAAAGCTCACAGTGGGTGTCTGAGGTGGCCGGATCATGGGTGATGCATTTTTCTCTCCTTTCAATTTTACGTATTTTACATATTCCCATACTGAGCTTTTATAATAGTGGAAGAATTAATTATAACTTTTTCAAAGAAAAAAATATGGAAGCAAAGGCAAGGGTAGTCACAACTCTTTATATATCAGATATTTTTATCTTCGAGGGTTTCTCAGTGACACTCCGGCAAAATATTCAAATAAGCTGAAGAGTATTTCCAATTAGCTATTTAGAAATAATCTTTTTATTTTGGATAATTTAAGATTAAAGGAAAAGTTATGAAGATAGTCCAGAGAGTTTCCCTGTACCGTTCACCCAGGCTCCCCTGCTGTCAACATCTTACGGCAGCGTGTTGCGTTAGTCAAAATTTATAAACTGTCATCGGCACCTTACTAGTAATGAAGTCACAGACTTTAATTGGATTTCGCCAGTTTTTCCACTAATACCTCTTTTTTTCTTCCTGGATTCAATCTGATATACTACATTGCGTTTAGCCAATTAGCACTAAAAGATTTTTTGGCCAACATTCAAGAATTGTTGATTTTACCTACCCAGTAGGGTAATTGTGAGAATTAACTGAAATAATCCATAGGGATAAGCTTTGTAAACTGTAAAGGGCTGTACAATATTGGATGGTGAGAATGCTGATGATGATGACATAAACTTCGCAGTGGGCCTAGACCCATGGGCTGAAATTGAGGGAAAAACTGGTAATGGAAACTTGCATTTGTATATCATCTTATACTTCTTTAAAGTAAGCTTGCAACGCTCCTCTGCTAATCACAAGCTGTCCTTTATTAAGCTCACTCTGTCTGCTGTGCTAAGCGGGTGTACCTCTGTTGGTTTCCTGGTGCTGCCCCAACAAAATGTTACAGGCTGGGTGGCTTAAAACAACAGAAATTTATTGTCTCAGAGTTCCGAAAGCTAGAAGTACAGAATTGAGGTGTCTGCGGGGTTGGTGCCTTTTTGGAAGCTCTGAGCGGGGCTCTGCTCCATGCCTCCCTCCAGGCTCCGGTGGTGCCAGCAATATCGGGCTCTCTGTGGACTGTGGAAGCCTCTCTCCATTTTCACCTGTCCTGTCACACTGTGTCTCCCTGTGTGTGCGTCCCTATGTCTCTATGTCCAAATCTCCCACTACTCATAAGGGCACTTAGGGACGCCCTAGTCCTCTCAACTCCTTTACGTCCACAAAGACTCTATTTCCAAACGGGTTTGGGGAGGACGTGAGTTTGGGGGTGGCTGGGATACTATTCAACCCAGTATGGTTAATTCACCTGATGTGACTCATCAACCTTATGAGGCAGATAACTTTTATTAATCCCAATTCGCAGACAGAGAAAAGCACTTAACTTGCCCACAGCCCAGAAGCTGTAAGTGTCTATGCTCAAACCTTGGGCTCTCCAACCCAATACTATTCTTCCCCACCCTGCCAGTGTTTCTCAAATTGGGTCAAAGGACTCCTTCTTGGGACTCCTCTAGTCTCAGCGATAATTTAATATTTGGGTTTTCTTTTTATTCTAACAATGCTCTTCTAAAAGTCAGTGTCAGCATGTTGTGGAAACTTGCCATGTCACCAGTTACTGTGCTGTGACCCCTGTGCCCATCCTCGCAAAGTGGCTGGCATGGTGTTGCGGTCCGGGCAAACTAGAAGCAATGAACAGGGCAGTGTCCGTGTAAGGAACACGTCTCACGGGAAAGTCTAGACAATGCTCAGACACGTGGGCGCAGGAACTCGCCGAACTCGAACCACATTGCGGGAGGCCGTTCAGTTCGGCATAGTGCCACCTGTCACATGGAATTCATGCTTTTAATTGGTCTTTTGTGGGTCTCGTGGCTTTGTTTGTATTTAATCTTTAAATTCACTTTGGTTTATACAGATGTATGAGCACTATACACATGAGGAAGTTTACCTAATTCATAGTTTGCGCATATTTGAGTAATATTACGATGAAAAGAATGAAGGTCAGCATGGTAGAATTTGTTCTAGTTGGGGAAAGCCACCCTCCACTCTCTCGCCTTCCGCCTTCACTCCTGCTGGCCCCCAGCAGAATAAGGCGTGCTGTCACTCTGCTCTGGATGGGAGGACACCTAGTCTCAGGGAAGACAAGTAACTTCCCTAGTGGGGTCACAGAGGTTGCTAGAGCTCAGAAGACCCACCCATTAGTCCAGACTCCAAGCTGGAAGAAACAGAAACTGGAGGACAATAAAGGGATTTTGTCGGTGTGTGTGTAACCGAACAATCAGGGCTGAAGCTTCTTTAAGGTTGCTTCTGATCCGGGATTCACACGTGTGACCAGGACCTGGCTTATCTCTTTTCCCTTACCCTCCCCTCTTAGCCCACAGGTGGCGACTCTTAGGTTATCTGTCCCCCAAGGGCCACGAGAGTGCGGACAACAGCTCCCAGGACGTTGTGCTTCTAAGTTCAAGTGCAGCCTAGAGAAAGCCCAGGAGTGTCCTATCAGCTCCAGCTCCACACATCCATGTCCAGAGCATCCCTGGACCGACCCGATGAAGGGGTGAGCTAGTCAGCGTAAGTGTAGGTCATGAGCTCACCCAGAGCTCAGAACTGCTGCAGCCCCCCTGGACTGGCGGAGGCAGAGGAAGAAACTGAGCGAGGCTCCTGGGAGCAGTATGAGTGGAGGTGGACACAAAAATAACAGAAGGTTGGAAGAAAAACACTGTGGTCACCATGGCAAGTGCTTCTCTCAGTTTCCATCCCAGCTCGACTTTGGTGAGTGACCTTGAGCTAGTCCCTTAACCTCTAGTACCCCAGCATCTCCATGTGTCCAGCGGGGATCATGATACTACTGTCTATATCACGGGGCTTTTGATGGTAAAAATTCAATGAGATGAAGTGATTAGCCCAGCATCTGGGACACAGAAGGCCTGGCCCATGTCAGCTACTTTGAATAGTCATTTCTAACTTGATCCCCAAATACAGGCAAATAATGAAGAAAAATATTATCCAGAGTAGTGGCTGGTGAGGATTGTCCCAAGCTCCTTCTTGGGGTAACTATCCCTCGTTCATCGCTTAATCACAAAACCTCTTAGAAATGGGGTTGGTGGTGAATTTCCTTAAGGGTGAAAAAGTTCAGCTTCACGGATGTCCAGTGTCAAACGAGACAACGTGAGCGCCTGTGTACCTGCGTGTATAGGTACATGGGGGACACGTCTGTGCCCGTGTGGGACATGTATGTGTGTGTGGGGCATGCGTGTGACCATGGGGTGCATGTGTGTATGTGTGCGCGCACGTGTGTGTAGGGGACCCGGAGGAGTGACTTGAATTCCTCCAACCAAGCTCAGATTGGAACCACACGGGTAAAAGGACACAACAGGTCAGCGTGTGGCCCTTGGAAGCCGCCAGCAGCCACAGCATGGCTCGGGCCCCCAAGCCTCGTCCTTTCCCCTCCTGGTGAGGCTGAGCCTTGCTGCTGGTTCAGGAACCAGGACACCGCAGGTTTACACCGTCCCCGGAAGTCGAGGTGTGTGGTGAGGACGTGTCATTTCTCGCAGCTCCTGGTGAGAACCTGAGCAGGAGAAGGTGGGGAGTAGCAGGAGTTTCTCTATTTTCCCGGCTACTCTGGCAGTCCCCAGCTGCGCGGTGCAGGGCATGAGGCAGAAGAGACAGGTCAAAAAGCAAAACCCAAACTAAAAAACCAAACAAACGAACAAAAGCCCTGCTACGTGAGCTGCCAGGCTGCTCATCTAGTTCTGAGTTCTTGGCCAATACTGTGTGTGTGTGTGTGTGTGTGTGTGTGTGAGAGAGAGAGAGAGAGAGAGAGAGAGAGAGAGAGAGAGAGAGAGATGTGTTCTTGTTGCTTTTTGATTGGTCTGCCACGTTGCTCTGTGAGCATTGTATATACATGTGTGCATGTATGCATGTGTTTGTGGTTCCTGTGGGTGCCCTGCCGGGATCTTTCATCTCTTTCCTTTTGGGACTAAGCAATAAGCAACCCTCCAATGGGTGTCGGGAGCAGTGGGGACTGTGCCTGAGGCACGGTCTTCCTTAGGCCAGGGACAGAGAACTCGATGCAACATCCTGTCTGCAAAGAGGAGCAGACTCCACAAATGCTCTGTTCTAACTCCCTCCAGTGGATCAGAAATTCACCAGGGCGATTTAGTTGCCTCCAACGTTCTTTTAAAAGTTTTGGCTTTCTAGGTAAGGTTCTAATTCAAGTCCATGTTGAAATGTAACTAAAAACCACAGATAGGAAATGCAGGGAGTAAATAAGGGAGGGGGTTCGGGGGTGAGTGCGGGGGGGTCCCTTAATGGGTCAGTGGCTCCTTCTGATAGACTGTCTGAGGATTTGCAGGGGAAGGACCGACAATTTCTGAAGATGAAACCGCAGAAAAGAAATGTGTTAGTGATGGCTTCTCAGAACCTTCTGATTCAGAACCGCAAAGATGGAAGGAGGTAATGTGCAGTAGTGTTCTCACCCGCATTCACAGTGCCCCAAATTGGGAAACAATCTAACTTCCTAAAATAGACATGTGGTCTATTTGTCACTTTCACATGCGAGACTTTTATAGTAGCTATTAAAAACCGAACCCCTTGGACTGCCTGTCAGAGAGGGGTTTGGCCATTTTAAAAGCAAGGTAATGTACTCACGTGAGTGGCACCCTCACTGATCTATTCCCCACGGTTCCTCCTTATGGCTTTTAATTAAGTTTTCAAATGTATTTAACAACAAATAATCACTCAATGCTCGGTTTAAATAGCAGAGTTCAAAACTCTATTGCACCACCCAATGTTGTGTTTCAAATGCAAAGGGAAAAGATTAGAAGGACACGTAAAAACGACAATGATATCCTGACTGCTAGGTGGTGAGGTTGGTGGTGTATTTTAGTTTCTCCTTTGTATTTACTTTATAAACCTTTTGCAGTTGGATACATATCACATTTGTACTCAGAAAGCACTCTTAAAGATATTTAGAATAATAGGAAATATTTTTTGAGGCTACAGTACATATTGTCAGTAGATTAAAAGCCTGGGCAGTTATCTTGAGAGCCCTCACGGAGTTGCAGGAGTTTATGAAAAGATCGCCCCTTCCCTGTAGGAAGGAGCTTTCCTTCCCTCTATCCCTCCCTGATAGCTCCAAACTCTTGCCTGCCTTCCTCCGTTCTCACCCAGCTTCTGGCGTTTTCTACCTGCACCCCTTTCCCGCACCTCCACTCCCAACCCCACAACATGGCTCATTTCTAGTCCACTGAGGGCTTCCTGAGATTTGAATCCAGAAGACAGATTAACCCCATCTGTCCCAGTCCCCTTGATACAGGACAGGTGGTGCCCCAGCCAGCTCAGCTCGAGGACCCACCGCCTCAGCCCCGGTGGTGTTGGTGCGGTGGCAGCCGGCAGAGGAACCAGCGGGCTGGAGGGTAGGCAAGTGGGGACACCCCATCCTCTTTCCTCCCCCCAGCCACATTCCCAGGCTTTAGTACCCAGAGGGGCTGGACAACTTCTGGGGAGACACCAGTGCCTTGGTGTCTCCTTCCCCTTGCACTTAGGACTAAACAGGGAACCCCTAATTCCTATGCCTAGGTCAATTTCATGTAAGTTTCCTAGGCCTCTATTCTTTGAATGGACTGTGTCAATTCATTAATATGTTCATTCACCTTGCCCCAGCTGAAGAGACTGTATTCATTCATTAACTGAATTCCAACCCCATGCCTTAAATGTAACAACTGAGTTCTGGCTGATGAGCCATGCTTTAGAAGACCCATCCCCGCTATATGTAATAATTGAGTTCTGGCTAAATAACCCCATGCAACTATATATACCCCTGGACAAAGAGCCCGAGGAGAGACAGAGAGAGCGAGCTTGTTCCCTGACCTGGGTTCTCTCTGCCGGGAGCTTTGGTATTTTTGTATTCTTTTCTTTTCTGTAAATAAATCCTGTCTTACAACTGATCTGTGGTCTGTGGATTCATTCTTCGAATCACTGAGACCAATGAACCTACTGAAGACGAAACTCTGGTATCACCCTCAGGCTGCCGTAACAGACCACAGACTGGCTGAAATGACAGTTGTTTTCTTACAGTTTGGGGGGCTGGAAGTCCGAGATCAAGGTGCTGGCAAGGTTGGTTTCTGGTGAAGCGTCTCTTTGCGGCTTACAAATGGCTGTGCTGTTGCTCTGTCCTCACCTGGCCTCTCCTCTGGGCGTGCACAGGCGTGGCGTCTTCTTCTCAGAAGGACATCGGCCCTCCTGCATTATGGCCCCATTCCTAGGACCCCATTTAAACTTCAAGTCCCAGCTTGGTGCCCGTAGCTCAGTGTTAGGGTGCCGGCCACACACCCCAGAGCTGGTGGGTTAGAATTCAGCCCAGGCCTGCCAAACAACCATAAATAGCCGGGCATTGTGACAGGCACCTGTGGTCCCAGCTACTTGGGAGGCTGAGGCATGAGATTTGCTTAAGCCCAAGAGTTTGAGGTTGCTGTGAGCTGTGACGCCATGGCACTCTACTGAGGGCGACATAGGAAGACTCTATCTCCAAAAAAACAAAAACAAAAACAAAAAATAAATTTAAAGCCCCTATCTCCATACAGTCACACTGGGGGTTGGGGCTTCAGCATGTGAAATTGGGGGGCACAATTCATACCACCCTCCTGCCTATATTAACAGCTTGATGTCCACCAGGCCCCCCTGCAGCTTCTGGACACCGGGCACCCTGTTCTGTGCCTGCCACTGTGACATTTATTCTCTTGATACATTTTCTAGCTCACCCACAGTTAGAGCTTTTCAACTTGCTTCTTAAGTGTCCTGCAGGAAGGAGAGAGAGGGGGGCCTTACTGGTTTGAGCCATCAGAGGAAAGAACTTGAACTTAGCAGAGCAACTAAAAGTTCAGAGAACCACAGTGAGGAAGAGTCCCCTGATCTGAGCTCACACTGCGTCTAATTTCGGGTGGCTGGATGATGTAAGCACATCTCTTAACACGTAGAACATGGGTGCAAGCACTCGGCACCGTGAACACTGTCACTGGTCTGCTGGCTCACCGGGTTGATGGGGACACTAGAGCCAGGCCGGAAACCCCTTCAGTTCCTGCCAGGTCCCCTTCAACTTTTCCGAGTCCTAGGTCAACTCTGTCACTAGATGAAGTAATGAGAGACGGACATGAATGTTTAACTGTCTCCCATAATTGCTTAAAGTCAAAGCCCTATTGCACATTCTCTGTCATTCCTAGGGCTTCTTGCTGTTGCCATTGTTTTAAGATCATACCCTGAACAACACACCATTCAAACAGAAGGCATAAGAAGGCTGGAGTGACTATATTAATATCAGTGAAATAAACTTTAAGTCAAGGGGAGTTACTAGAGACTGACATAGATAATTCATAATGGTAACAGGGTTACATAAATTACAGCAGGGAGATGGTACAATGATAAACGAAGGTCCATGTAATAACGGGGTCACAAAATGCATGGAGCAAAATGGACAGAACTAATAGGACATATGGACAAATCTACAATTACAGTTGGAGATTTCAATACTCCTAGTTTAGTATTGATTACAAAAATAAGTAAGGATATGAAAGACTTGATCGGGTGGTGCCCGTAGCTCAATGGGTAGGGTGCCGGCCACATACACCAAGGCTGGTGGGTTCGAACACAGCCCAGGTCAGCTGAACAACAAAGACAATCACAGCAACAACAAAAAATAGCTGGGCGCTGTGGCAGGCACCTGTAGTTCCAGGTACTTGGAGACAGAGGCAAGAGAATCGCGTAAGCCCAAGAGTTTGAGGTTGCTGTGAGCTGTGACGTTACGGCACTCTACTGAGGGCGACATAGTAAGACTGCCTCAAAAAAAAAAAAAAATAAGAAAAGAAAAGAAAAGACTTGATCAATACCATTAACCAGCTGAACTTGGGTGACATTTATTCCATCCAATAAGAGCAAAATACACATTCTTTTAAAGGACACATGGAATGTTGCCCAGGATAAACTATGTACTAGGTCAAGAAACAAGTCTCAGTAAATTAAAAAAGACTTACAACAATACATATTATGTTCTCTGACCACGACAGAATTAAATCAGTAATCACGGACAGAATGATCTCTGGAATGCCCCCAAGTACCCAGAAATTAAACAAATTCTTCTAAATAACTCATAGATATGGGAAGAAATTTCAAGGGAAATGAGAAAATATTTTGAGTTGAGTGAAAATGAAAACTCCAGTTGTCAAAATTTATGACATGCAGCTAAAGAATTGCTTAAAGGAAAATGAATAGCCGTAAATGTTTGGATTCGAAAAGAAAAAACATTTTCAAATCAATAATCTGAGCTTTCACCTTAAAAGGATACAAATAGAAGAGGAAATTAAATTTAAAATAAATAGAAAGAAATAATGAAGCATAACACTCAATTAAATCGAAAACAAAAAAACATAGAGAAAATAATTGTAACAAAAAGGTTTTTCTGTGAAAATATCATTAAGTTTAATCAGCCTCTATCTAAACTGGTAAAAAAAAAAGAAAGACAGAAGACAAATGTGTCAATATCATAAATGAGAGAATGAACATCAATATAGATTGTATAGGCATTAAAAAATAATTAGGAATTATTATGAACAACTCAAAGAATGTGACAACTTAAATGGAAAATATAAATTTCTTAAAAAACATATTATTAAAATGAACTCAAAGGAAATAAAAATATGCCTAGCCCTATATTAAATGTAGAGATTGAATTCTCAATTAAAAGCATTCCTGCAAAGAAAATTCCAGATATAGGTGACTTCACTCGTGACTTATAGCTAATATTTGAGGAAGGAATAATGCCAATTTTATACAAAATCTTTCAGGGAATAGAGAAAAAGGGAATTTTCTCAATTTATTTCATGAGGTCAGTATTACCCTGACACCGATGCCCAATAAAGATAGCAGAAGAGAAAAAAGAATCTGGTAACCAAAATCTGTGTTCTGTGAATGAACACAGAAACAAAAATCCTTAACAAAGTATAGTTGACCTTGAACATGGATTTGAACTGCACAGGGCCATTTGCGTGTGGATTTTCTTCTGTCCCAGCCAGCCCTGAGTCGGCAAGTCGGCCCTCCTGTCCTTCCTCCTCCTTAGCTTATTCAACATCTGAAGATGTTGGGGATGGGGCTATTCATAGTGATCTTTCACTTAATGACTAGTAAATAGATTTGCTCTTCCTTAAGATTTTCTTAGTAACATTTGCTTTCCTCTAGCTTACTTTATTGTTAAAACACAGTATGTAATACATATAGCATACAAAATATGTGTTGATAAACTGCTTATGTTATTAGTAAGGCTTCTGATCAGCTGTAGATTATTATTTAAGTTCTTGGGGAGTCCACAGTTCTATGTGGATTTTTGACTGTGTGGGATGTTGGAGCCCCTAACTCCAATGTTATTCAAGAGTTAACTATATTATAATATCAAATCCAACATAAAAAATGTGCATACTAGGAATGTAAGGTTGGTTTATTGTTAGAAAATTAACTACTGAAAATTATAATGTTAACAGAATAAGAGACAGACCATATGAGGGTAACCAATAAAGCAGAAAAAAAAATTGATAAAATAAAACATCTATTCCTGAAAACTCTCTGCAAACCAGGAACAGAATGAAGCTTCCTTAAGCTGACAGGGGGAATTTATGAAAAGCCTACAGTTAATATCATATCTGATGAAATAGTGAACACTTTCATCACTAGGATCAAGGATGTCCATTCTCACCACTTCTATTCAACATTGTACGAAAAATCTTAAAAACTGCAATAGGGTACCCCCCAAAGTCATATAGATTAGAAAGAAAGAAGTAAAACCATCTTCATTCTCAGAAGAAATGATTGTGAACATAGAAAATCCTAAGGAATCTTCACAAAGGTACTAGAACTAATCAGTGGTTTTAGCAGGATCCCCAAATACAAGGTCAGTATGCAAGAGTTAGTGACGTTTTTAACTACTAGCAGTGAATGATTAGAAAATGAAAAAATACCATTTATAGAGCCTTCAAAAATATCAAGTATTCATTTAACACATAGTAAAAGACTTGTATGCTACAAAATACTGGTAATATAAAGTTAAAACGTAAAGAAAAGGAGAAATACAAAATGGACAGGGATTGAAAGTTTCACTATTGTGAAGTTGTCAGTTTTCCCCAAATTGATCCAAAAAGTCAATGTAATTCTGATCAAACAATTAGCAGGCCTGTTTTGTAGGAATTGTCAGACTGATCCTAACATTTTATGAAAACTTAAAGGCATTAGAATAAGCAAAATAATTTTTTAAGTAAGGACAATGTTGGCGGACTCACACTACCTGATTCATGGCTTACTAAAGAGTCACCGTAATCAAGACAGTACGGTACTGGCATCAGGACAGACATATAGACTAAGGCTCATATTTATATGATTGATTTTCCATAAAGGAGCCAAGGTAATTTAATATAAAATTTCAGTCATTTCAATAATTAGCCCTGGAACAATTGGATACCCAGATAGAGAAAAAAACGAAGTTCAATCATTATCTTCCTCCATACATAAAAATTAATTGAATGCAGATTATAGACCTAACAGTATGAGCTTAAAACTATGGAACTTTTGTAAATCATCATTGGAGAAAACCTGTGACTTTCAAGTAAAAAAGATTTCTCAGAACACACAAAAAAGAAAAGCTTTTGCTTTTCAACAAAGTTATGAAAATGAACAGGTGAGCCACAATCTGGGAAAACATATTTGTAAAACATAATTCTAATGAAGGAATGGTGCCCCAAATACATAAAGAACTCTAACAACTGAGTAATCTGATAATAAGAAAACAACCCAACTTGCTAAAAAAAGAAAAAAAATGAACAGACGTATCACAAAAGGAGATCTATAAATGGCCAATAATCAAATGAAAAGGTGCTCACAAAGGCAAATTAAAACCACACATTAAAGTCAAACATATCTTTGCCACATGATGCTAACAATCCATTTCTGGGTATCTGCCCAAGAGAAACGAAATATCTGTATGAAGTTTTGTACATGAATGTTTACAGCGGCATTATTATAACAGCCCCAGACTAGAAACGACCCAAATCGGTTAGTGGATAAACACATCATGGCTTATCCATTTATGACTCAGCAATGAAAAGGAACAAATTGCTGGTTTACAAAGTGACATATACATTTCAAAAATATGTTAAATGAAAGAAGCCAGACACGGAAGACTATGTGCAACATGATTCCATTTATGAAATTCACAAAAAGGAAAAAGAGAGTAATAAAAAGTAAGTTGCCAGAGGCGAGGGTTAGAGGAGGGGATAACTGCGCCACAGCACACAGAAACTTTCGGAGTTATGAGATGCTCCATGTCAGAGTTCCTCAACTTTTCTTGGAACCACCGACCAGTTTCACGGAAGACAATTTTTCCCCAGACTGAGGGTGGGCAATGGTTTGGGGATAATTCAATACATTTATTGTGCACTTTATTTCTGTTACGGTTACATTGTAATATATAATGAAATGACTATACACCTCACCATAATGCAGAATCAGTGGGAGCCCCGAGCTTGCTTTCCAGGAACTAGGTGGTCCCATCTGGGGATGACAAGAGACAGTGACACCTGAAGTGCGTTGCTTATGTCCTCAGCTGCACCTCAGATCATCAGGTGTTAGATTGTCATAAGGACCTACAAGCTAGATCCCTCAAATGCACAGTTTACTGTGGGGTTTGAGCACCTAGGAGAATCTGTCCATGGGGAGCGGCTGTAAATACAGATGAAGGTTTGCTCACTTGCCTGCCACCACCTCCTGCTGTGTCACCCAGTTCCTAACAGGCCACAGACTGGGGAGTGTGGGCTACAGGTCTACATCATGACTGTGGTGGAGGTTATGTCACTGAGGACGTGTGCTAAAGCTCATAGAATTCAACATGGGTGAGCTTGATTGTTGCAAGTTATTCCTCTATTGTATCCCCCAAAAGCAAGAATAATTTCTGGACAAACAGGGACTGAAACAGGAAAATTGCTTCTCCCTTGTCGGACGTACATGACCTACCGCCTGGGAAAGGAAGAAATAGGCCGATTCTTGCTCAAGATCAAGAGAGTCAGTTGACCCCACCATCATTTTGAGATGTCGGAGAGGTTTTTCCCCAGGATTTCCCCATCATGTGCAGCAATAGTGGTTACTGTTTCCTTTCTCCTACCAAGAGTTGCAGCCCTTATAAACCTCGGTTCAGAGCACTTTGGATAAACACATCTTTTCCCTCTCGTCATTCGCCTTCAGGCAGGACCAACCAGTGAGACTACTTTATTTTTGCAGCGTACACAGGGGCGCTGGAGCTTCTGGTGGGACCGACTCCCTGCCACCCACCACTGTCATCTACACACTCCTCTGTATCTAACCCAAACCCTGATGCTCCCACCTTCTCTCCTTCCCTTCCGTCACTTCCCAGGAGGTCCGTGAAGCAAAGCTCATGACCATCTTCTGTAAAGTAACCTTTCATACCCTTGAAGAGAGCTAGTAAATCATTCCCTGTTCTTGCGCACTGAGATAAATGCTCCTCGTAGTTGTATGTTGGAGATTTCTCTGTATTTCTCCCCAGAAAAAGGCTCCCAGGACTTCTGAACAAGAGTGAGATGTTGGGAAAAAGACACCGTTTGCCAGGAACTTAGGGCCCAGGGTTCTGGGTACTGACAAGAAGGCCAGCTTTTGTTTCTGATACTCAGTCACCATATAACCTTGGGACAAGTTTGAGCCTCAGCCTCTCCACCTGACTATTGGGTACCACAGTATCTATGGGGGGTGCTGATGATGAGCAGATGCCCCCTAATTCACCCTTGCTCCCCAATCCAGAAATCTGCTGACTCCCCTCAGGCCTTGGAAAGTGCTGGTTGGAGAGCGCTATGACTGAATTCCACTTATCTGGGTGGTTAAGGTATTGCTTAGACACTGTATTTTTGAAAATTAATGAAGCAAGATAATAATACCTAGTATTGATAGAGTCTTTGGTCTGTTATCTTAATTATACTTTATGAAGCTACCATAAAACTATTAAGTAAGATTACTGCAAATTAATTAATATTTATTATATCCCTGGAAGCAAAGTAGAGCCTTTATAAATCAAGTACAGTGGGCTAAAGAAAATTTTTCCTGAATTTGCAGGATCCTGTGTCACTGAGGCTGTTGACTCACAGATAAATTAACCTCAATCTCAGCCAATCCCGCTGTGGATGACCTGGCTTGATCTGAGGACTAAGAATTCTTGGAGGACCCGTAGCCCACTGAAAAGCACAGTGCTGGAGATAGAGCCTGCACGATGACAGTAACTGTCCCTACCCCTTTTACTCCCTTACTTTTCCTTTAGTCTTGTCACTGACTTCCTAATTTGCTATCTGTCCAATAGCACACACCTGTTCTTTCAGAGGAAGGGGAAGGACAGGGTGGTCTGGTGGGGAGGGAAGGAAAGATTGGAAAAGATGGGCTAACAGCAGCCAATGACTTTATCATACTTCTGCGGTATCCTGCTGTGATGTTCCATTTATCTGTCCTGTTTTATACGTGTCCTCAGTGGCCCAGTGGTGGCTGTGCTTTGGTGACTCAAACAATCTTTGCTGTCTATACAAACTTTAATCTCCATGCTCTTATACCTGCCTTCAGCGAGCCATGAATACACCTTACACCTAACCTCTCACACGTGCATTACTGCAGATTTTCTATTTGAGTTTGTTTCAGAAGCGGTTTACTTGTAATTCCCTAATGGAATATCTTGACCAAAGCAGGTTACTTTATGTCTTAAAACCTGCTCTGGGCCAAGAAGAGGGTGTGTGTGTGTGTGTGTGTGTACTCAGATGCACACACACGTCATGTACAAATATTTACCTAGCACCATATGTACAAACCATAATTCTAAGGTCTGTTTGGAGGTTGAGAGTGACATAGCAGGAGGAATGTGGCATTCCGTGGAACATCGCCGAGAACAAACCCCAGCACTGACTAGTCAGGCCGAGCTCAGAGACTGCCGTGTGCCTTCGCTGCCTCAGTCATCTCATCTTCCAAGTGAGAACAGTAAGGACAACAGTGGCAACACCTCCACCTACCCTGCCAGCCGCACACCTTAGGATATTTTCCAGGCATACAGACCATGCCCTTGAAAGTGGACCCAGCTATCCTGGGCTTGTTCACTGCCGTAATCCCAAAGCCGAGCGTGAATGAGGCAGGCTGGAGGGTCAGCATGGAGGATGCTTTGTGATGCACTGGCTGCCCCAGAAGGCTCCAGTGCTGGGCTAATTTTTCTATTTTCAGCGGAGACGAGGCCTTGCTCTTGTTCAGGCTGGTCTAGAACTGAGCTCAAGCAATCCTCCCACCTCGACCCCCCAGAGTACCTGGATTGCAGGGGTGAATCACCATGCCTGGCCCCTTTTCCCATTTCAGCACAGGCCTCAGCTGCCATCCTTACCTGCACACCAGCTGCAGCCTGGGTTTGAGTCCAGCTCTCCTGTTTCCCAGCTGTGTGACCATGGGCCAGTTCTTCAATCTCTCTGTGTCTCACAGTGGGGATGGCAAAAGCTCTCCATCTCACAGAGTTGTTGTGAGGCTTAACTGAGGTGCTGCTTGCCAAAGTTTCATGTTGAGAATGTGCTAGAGCTCACAGCACGCATGTTTATTACAATCCTCCTGCAGGCAGCCGTGCTTCCGTGTTTTCTCGTTTCTGCTTTTGCAGAGCTGACCTAGCTGGAAAGCCAAGGAGACGTTTCTCTGGGCAGAGCTCAGTTCTGGCTCCTCCCTGGTCTTCCCACATTCCTCCTCCCCACCCGCCTTTGCTCTCGGGGGCATCCCCACCGGGACAGTGGGCCTGGCCTCTCCCCAGCTCCTGATCCCCGTGGCCACTCTCGACATGCGCCTGGTGGGCCTCTGCGCGTCTTCTGCCCCGGATATCCTGCACTCCTGTCCCTCCTAAGCACCCCTCAGAACTCGGCTGTCATGGAATCCCCCCAGGGAAGCCTGCCCGCCCTGGGGAGGGCTCAGTTCCCGTCACAAGTTCTTAGAGTGCCCTCTTCCCTGCTGGCCCTCACCGCGGTTTGTTCCGGCAACCAGTCTCCATTCCACAAGACCACAATGTCCCTGAGGACTGTCCCGACGCGCTCCCTTCTCTCCACGGCCTAGGACAGCAGTAGAAGTGCGATATAAATTAATGAACCCCTCATTATTCATTTAGAGGCCAGCAGGCAACGCCCTGCCAATGAGCGCCTCAGTGAGGAATCTCATGCCAAATTCCTGTGAAATTTTATACAATTCTTTTACTAAACCTGAGGAGAAGTGTCATAACGAGAGTCACACAGGGGGTACACTTTGCATATTATTTGCAGAAGTGGAGATGTATGTAAAATGACCAGGCTATTCATATTAACCAAAGGTTAATACTAAAAGCCATTTCCCTGGTGAGTGTCACTGAACTAGAAAGTATCGCACAAGGACGACGGACGTACCAGAGACTCAGAGCTGTTCACGACTTAGGAAGGGGGAGCAGCCACTTCCCCAAGCCGGCGAGAGCAAGGCGGTCCCTGTCTTCTCAGCCTCGGCTCTTGCAAATTCGTTCTCAGTTGTAAGATGGTGCAGTGCTGACACAGAATGCATCGTATCTGTCACTGGGGTGCTGATGAGAAAACATCGCACACACATCACCTGAGCCCTGCAAATGAATGAATCGCTGCTCCCCTGGAAGGAGCTGGGGATGGACTAATCAACATCCACCACATCTATTGTTCCCTGGCCGGAAAATTGAGGGATTATTTCTACTGCAAGTCAGACTGGAGCCCGTTCGCATTTGTCAGCAAAATGATCCCATTTTACACCATTAACATTTGGCAAGATGGAGCCCCATCCATTAGCTAATCTGCAGAGGCCCCGACCACAGATTCAGGAAAACAAAGAGCCGCACAGTCCTGCCTTGTCTGCACCGAGCCAAAACTATGAGCTAACCCTGTGTCTCGGTTATAACTCAGGTAAGGGGGGTACAAAGGGCTTCATTAAAACAAGTCAGGAGCCGGTGGCTGCTGGAAACGAAGGTCACTGTCCTGCACGACCGTCAGGGGGCGCACTGCAGGGACTGCTGGCACATTAAGGGATGCACGGCGTGGCCAGAAAGGGCTTGGGACAAGGCAGCAAATAACATAAAACACCCCTCATGAGCTTCCTGTGCCCAGGATGGCGAGCTGCTGCTCACACTTTTGGCACCAGCATCCTCTCCTGAGTCCCCGTGAGCGACTGCTGCCCTGGGAACCATGCCCCCTCTGTCCGGGCTTTCCTGTAGGGACGTGGCCACTTTACTAAGTCCTCTGGTTTCAACTTTTCTGGGCAGAATCCAGCAAAATGACTTTCCCTGCTTAACCTGCTCTCAGCTCTCAGCTCTCCATCCCGGCTCAACGTGAGTTAGTGGTCTGGGAACTACGATTCACGGGTACCCCCCGCCCCCACTGCTGGGCATTCTCCCCAGAGCCTCCCTCCCTCACCGGATGCTAGAAAACAAAACTGGCCCACGTGAGGATTGAAGTAGCCAAACAGTGACCAGTGAGACCTGGAGCCTCCCGATGACTCCCTGGGAATTATCCGACAGATACATCAAATAGGTCAGATTATACACCAGCAGTTGGCTGCCCAGTCTGTCTTGGGTAAATGGGTTTGTGGAGTTTTCTAAATCTTAATCTAAGAAAAAAAAATATATATATTTATATTTTTTTCCAGTTTTTGGCCAGGGCCAGGTTTGAACCCACCACCTCCGGTATATGGGACAGGTGCCCTACTCCTTTGGGCTACAGGCGCTGCCCAGAAAATATATATTAAAGTATAACTACAGTAAGATTTGTTAAGAAACAGCCATAATTCAGAATTCATCTTGACACAGAATGGGCGCTCAAGTATTTATTGAATGAATGAATGAATCCTGATCCCAGAACATACCCTCAGGCTGCCCTTCTGAGCAGAAACACAGTAAACCTGGTCTACATGAAGCAAACAGACATAGGGCTCTGGGAGTAGAGCTGCCACCAATATTTGTTTGGTGCGTAAGATTAGCCATCGTGGGGACTGAGAACCATCACCGTGAACTCTCCTCTGTCAGCAAATGAGGCAATTTAATATGTGCTAGTAGGACAGCTCATAACGGTCATGGCGAGGCTGAACTCCAAACCAGAATCTTCAACTGCAGGAGGCAGCACTAACATACTCTGCCGGTGGGCCCCCGAGCTCTGATGCAACCCCCGATTCCTCTGAGCTCCGGATACGGGCAGGACCACTTAGCGTTTCTGTGGTGCTTTGTGCACAGACTTCCATCCATTATTTCAGTCGCTCACACAGTGTTTCCGGGAGGAGAGGGGGACAGAGACTGTCCTTTGTGATAAAGATGGAAAACCCAAGCTCCAGGAAGCTCTAGGGCCTGCCCTTGGCTGCAAGGACCTGAAGCGAGCTGCGTGGAAGCCCTAACTCCCTCCTCTCAGCTCTGTCTGCCCCCAGCTACACGGGAAGTTCCACCAAATTCTTCTCCCCTGTGCCACTTGTTGCGACGTCCCTTCTGCTTGGATAGTCACTTTCCCCACTGCCACCCTCATCCTCACATTCTCTAGGACTGTGGTCTCCGATCCCTTGGCCACGGACTGGTACTGGTCTGTGCCCTGTTAGGAACTGGGCCACACAGCGGAAGGTGGGCGGTGGGCGAGCGGCGGTGGGTTCATCTCAGCTTACAGCTGCTCCTCATTGCTCCATCACCGCCTGAGCCCTACTCCTGTCAGACCCTCCCCACTCAGTGCCCTCTTTCACCCTCCATAGTGGGAAAAAAATGTCTGCCATGAAACAGGTCCCTGGTGCTACAAGGGCTGGGACCACCGCTCTGGAGACTTTGGTGTTATACTTCACATTGTGGAGAGCCCTCCCCAAGTCACCCATCCAAATTTGTCATACCACTGGCGTCCTTCACAGAACTTTGCAAATTTGTAATTGCACACTTAGCCTTGTGCGCATTCTTCTATGTCTGCCACCTGAGTGGCCCTGAACTGCACGAGGGTGGAGACTTTTCCTGGTGTGTTCTCTGCTGTAACCTCGTTCATTGTCCCCGTCCCCACCCCCCAAGCTCAGCCTTCTGTGCTCTGTGCTGAGACGGGGCCTGATGCAAACCTCGGCTCTCCTTCATCTGCTGGTCCGGCGAGGAGGCCTGGACAGGAACCAGGTGGGTGTGAGTTTGAGCCTTTCCTTTCATGGGTCCCTCCTGCCAGAGTTTCCCCTGCAGCTTCTTTGTTTTTCCCCTGACAGTCTCCAGGTTGTTTTCTTTTTCACATTTCCAGAAGTTCTTATTATGCATCTCAGGGCTCAAAGGTCTGAGCCTCAGCTCTGTGGGGTCTCTCCTCCGAGGGTCCAGGTTATACGTGTGGACTATATAGTAATATAGTACAGCATAGCACAACGTGACATTAATATATAGCAATAGATAATGTGGGATGATCTCAGGGCTCCCCCGGCCCGCAGGGTGGTGACTCTTTCCTTCAGTGTCTGTGGTCACCACGTCCCTTTTCCTGTCCTCCAATGCTTGTTTAACCAGTTTCTTACATTCAATTCCCTCTGTTAAGGTAACTGATGTAGCTTCTGTTTTCCAGACTGGCCCCTACAGACACATTCACCATACTCATCATCAGCACACTTGACATTTCCTGAGAGTTCATTATACCCCAAACTCTGTTCCAAGTGTGTCACAAGAATTCATTCAGTTGTCTCAACACTTTGAGGTAGATTTTACCCTCAATTTACAAAAAGAAATGGAGCAGCTGAAATATTCCCTAAGTGCCTAATATTTCACAGCTACAAAGTGGAAGAGCCAGGGTACTTCTGTATGAACTGATGAATTGCCCAACCAAGCAATGAGCCTTTTTGTGTGGACTAGAACCAATCTGGACAGGTGCACAGCACATCATCATGTAATAGGCCTCCCTCCTTCCCTCCTTCTCTCTCTCTCTTTCTCTTTCTCTCTCTCTCCTTTCTTTCTTATTGAGCCAGAGTCTTGCCCTGCTATCCTGGCTACAGTGCAGTGGCTTCATCTTAGCTCCCTGTAACCTCTAACTCCTGAGTTCATGATCCTCCTGCCTCAGCCTCCCAAGTAGCTGGGACTACAGGCCTGAGCCACTATGCCAGGCCTGCAGCAGGCTTTCCTTGGGTCCATTTTGCCTAGCTTAGAAGCTCTTTACTTTGGTTAAGTCTCCAGTCTGAATATTTCTGAGGGCTTGTTTAGCTTTCTTAGAGGTAGAGCTGAATGGGACAAGAAAGGCTCTTTTCCCTAAATCTCAGTAAGGGGTCTCTGTCTTCAGCCAATGTGCTCATCAAACAGCATAGGGAGTGCCAGGTAGAAACATGAGGGTGTGGTCAGGGAATAGCACGGATGACACTAGAGAGAGGTGGGCACCCGTTGTGTAAACCCTCATGCAACAGGACAGGCAGAGTGCTTATTGGGGATGTGATTTTTTTTTTTAGACAGAATCTCACTCTGTCACCCAGGCTACAGCGCAGTGGTGTCAGCTTAGCTCACAGCAACCTCAAACTCCTGGCTCAAGTGATCCTCCTGCCTCAGACTCCTGACTAGCTGGGACTATAGGCGCTCGCCACAACACACCTGGCTAATTTTTCTATTTTTTGTAGAGGCAGGGCTGACTCCTGCTCAGGCTGGTCTCAAACACCTAACCTCAAGGGATCTTCCAACCTTGGCGTCCCAGAGAGCCAGGATTACAGGTGTGAGCCACTGCACCCAGCTTGAGGATGTGATTTAAACAGATGAAGCTTCAACATGTTGAATGCTTAACACCTAAGCAGAGTGATGATTTTGGAGTAAAGATTACCATGAGTTATGACGCTCTCTGTCCGAGGGTACTCTGGAATAGAAGAGGTTTTCCTCTATTCTGCAAGATAATCATTTTAATTCACTCACATGAGTGTTTAATCTTACAACATTGCTATTGGGTCCAGAAAAAAAAATCCCTCCAGAGCCCATATTAACACCCTGAAAATGGAAAGCTAATCTCTGAACAAATAGCTAAAGTAATATTTTGCCAGGGTTTTATTTTTGCGTCATGAAGGAGGAACTCTACACAGTTGTTCTCTTTTTCTTCCTCCCCTTTTCTTTTGGAATTTGGTGTGCTGGAACAAAGGAAACTAGACTGACTGCAGGCGAAGAGGTGGGGGGCCGAGTCCGGGAGCTCAGTGATCTGGCCTTGGTGGAGCACAGCAGCATGTGTCTGCAGAGGTGAGGCCTGCCTCCAAGGACAGCCCAGCTTCCTGCACCTGGCCTAGTCGCTCCTGAGTGATGGTTTGGACCCCAGATCTCCCCCCACCCCAAATTATTTTGCTGCTTGCATCTGCAAGCTCAAAGTGTGGCATCTCTCAGGGGCCCCTCAAATGATCAACTCTCATAACACACTGCACTGTTGGCCAGAGCTGGGCTGAATGCTGCCCATGCCTTCCTACTCCCTGGACTTTGGGCTGGCAAATGGTTTTGGATCCAGTTTCTCAGCTCCTAGCCCCAGGGTTTGGACCAGGCCTATCTGAGGACTCGAGGTAGATCGGTGCAAACATCACCCTGAAAATGGAGGGAATGGCAGTGGCTTTGCTCTTGCCTAGGTTCCCTCGCTCTCTGCATGGGATCGGTGCTGACCTGACCCACACTCATCTGTCTGTGGGTTGTCGTGGATTTGCCCTTGGTCTTCCTGAGCCCACATCTTTCCCTAGGAGCGTGTGAGTGCTCCCTGCCCTCTCTAGTAGCCATCATCCCCCTCAGAGCAAGCACAGGTGCCAGCGGCATCAGTGGCCTGCAGCGAGCCTGCCCAGCTGGGCACTTGTCCTGAAGTGATTGATTAACCCGTGTGCTTTTAACAATAAGCAATTATATTCAATGCATGTCTATAAGAAAGTGATTTATAAAATGCACCTATCAATTTATTGGTACAGGGAGTCCTTTGAGACTTGTTCAGAAACATGCTTTAAAACTAGAATCCAGAAGTGCAGTTTTAATTTTAAATCAATACACCAAACAGTGCAATTTGAGTATTGTGGTGATGTGGCAAATTGGAGATGCACCTTGGAATTGCAGCGCCCATCCCTTAATCCCTGAATTGTGAACTGGAGGTCGTGCAGGAACCTCCCAAGGATGCAGAAAGCTGATGTGGAAGATGTCCCTTGGATGCAGTTGTCAAGAGGAGGACCTGGGCTAGCCGTGCCCCAGGAGCAAGCGTGGTATCACAGATGCACCTTTAATTCTATCTCCCGGGCTGTGTGCTAATGCACGAGGTGCTGAGCTCGACTGTCCCTCCCCAACCGCCGCCTCCACGCGCACTTCAAGCTTTATTTCATCCACTTAATGCTCTCTGCTCTGTGCTCAGGCACTTAAAATCTCCCATTACTATCACTCCGGCTCTTTTATGGCTTTTTTATTTGCTCTATCATTTCACAGTCCAGTTGTTCTTTTCGGTCAGGTGGACTATAAAATACTTTGATAACAAGTTCACACTGGGAGCCGGTGGTGGGCTCAGGCTGTGCTGACCGTGGGCTCTTCCCTTCCGGGCCTGCCCCACCTCGGCGCCTTCTCCGGGCAGCTCATTGTCCTCCTGCCCAAAGAACAGCTAGAAGGAGATTTGTGTTCTCACTCACAATTTTTCTTTTAAATAATCAAGTGTTTTCACCTTTGCTCCTTAATTACCTGTCTTCTCTAAAGGTATTTTAATCTATTGCTATACATTTAATATTATTCCTCTCCACATTAGCCTTCAAAAATATGAGCTCAAATCCATCTCTGGGGAACGTACTGGAATGTCCCCTTCATCTGTATCTCCGTGGCCCACCTTCATGGGCTCAAGTTGGAGACTCGCTGGCTGAGGGCTTTGCCCCTGGGGTCTACCCTTGTTACCACTTACCTGTTCTGTCACCTGGAGCCTTTCAGAGCCTTAGTTTCCCATTTCTTCTGTGATAGGGGAATAATAACAGTTCCCTCTCTTCTCGTGGGAGTCATCTTAAGGTTAGAATAAGATGACCATTGGCACCTCTTACTCCATGGTTACTGTCAATGGGCACTTCTGTCCCCGAGGAGAGTGGCTTGTACAAGAGCACTGTGCTTGCCTTTCCCTCAGCGGGTCCCCATCTCAAGAAAGAACGTTCCAGCCCCAGTTCAGAGCTCACCATTACCGCTGCCTGCTCTGAGACCAGATGGGGCAAACCAAACCTAGCTGGTCTTGAGGGGTCACCTCTGCAGAAGGAAATACAGGTGTCGACTCACTGCTTCAGATCCCAGACGATGCTTAGCTGCATGTGGACCCATAACAGTTCAACTTTTTGCCTCATACTATTGATCCAAATTCACTTCAGGGTTTGTTTTCAAAAAACATGTCCCTGGCTTATAACATCGTTGATTAGAATCGGGTATCAACTGCCCAAATTCAAGAGTATTATCACTGCTATTTTTCCTTGAAACAATGATAATTTTTTTCTTTTTTTAAATTTTAACTTTAATCAAATTAATCTGAGGGTACAATCGTTAGGTTACATTGTGCTCACTTCCGGGGTAAATTTCCATTTGTAAAAGAGCCCCTCACCCTGGGGGCGTGTTATCCACCCTCACACGTGCACATTAGAGAGACCTCGCCTCATGCCCTCCCCCCTTCCTCTGCATGTTCTCCCTCGACCCCCTCTGACTTCCCTCTACCCCCGAACTGGGCTATAGGAGTGAAATAATGATAATTTATTACATATTAACTGTATGCCAGGCTAAGGGAGAGGTGCTCAACAAACGCTGTTACCTGATAAAACTCTGACATGGGCATCACTTTCACCCACTTTATAGAGAGAGAAACTGAGCCTGAGAGAGGCTAAAAGTCTTTGCAAGGTCATGCAGGTAGAAAGTAAGTGGCAGGTGGGATGCAAACCACTGTCAGATGCCACCTCCCAGATTTAACCCTGGGGCCAGGGCTGCGTCTTGCAGGCCCCCCACTGCCCACGGCCATCTGGAGTCCCAGTGCTCCGCCATTTCTAGTCAAAAGGTGCCAGGGGACCAGAGCGAAGTGTTGAAGGATCCAGAATGTCAGCTCCATGTGTGAAAAATGGAGAATTTATTACCTGCAATCCTTCTTCTCATTGAACTCCCATCACGCTGATTACCTGCTGGAACGTAGCGCGGCCGTTTCTAATGACAGCAGTACATTCATATCACATAAATCTAATTTTGCGTAAAATTTGGGAACTTTTTCTTCTCAATTTATCCAGATAAAAATACTAATCTAAAATTGAGATTCTTCTCTTTTCCATCTTATTTTTCTCCGAGATATTTTAGTCTTCTCTGAACAGAAAGGACATTGAAAATCTGATGCGTGGATCGGTTCATCTGTAGGACGTGGGATCCACTTACTATTCCAGATGAACGTATTTACCTATAATGTACCCCTCTCCATTGCTAAAAGTCATTTGAGGTGACTTACGGCAACAAATATACAGGTGCTGAGATCATTAAGACAAAGTAAAAAAGAAAACAAGAGAAAGAAATATCATAAACACCGAGGGGAATGGAGGGGAATCAGTCAAGTGAGAGCCTCATGAAAGTCCCATGTCTAGTGCACATTAATTATAATAGGAATAATCATTACATCTGCTATTTGTCGGCTCACTCTGTTCCAGTTGCTTTCTAGGCACAATTTCATTTAAGCCTCCCAATTGGCCTGCGGATAGGTGCAGTAGAAGCTCTGTAAGTTGACCACCCAAGTGACTGTGACAAAATGGTCAACATATGGAGGTGGTCAACATAAGGAAGTAGGCCTACTGTGCAGATACAGACATATGGTGCATGCCCAGTCTGTGAAAATTAGGTCAACTGAAGGAGATGGTCAGTGTAGGGAGGTGGTCAACTCTGGAGGTTTTATGTATTTTTGTCCCTGATTTCAAGGTAGAGCGTCAGTCCTGTGGTTTTGTTTATCTGCCAAATGCCCAACTTTTGCAAGTCCCAAAGAACACTGTCTGCTGGGAGATCAGCTTACAGAAGCTGCATAAAACTCTGTCCCACAGCCTCCCAGCCCTGTCAAATCTCAGAAAATAGACAACTTGCTCCCTTCCTCTGCCCATTCTTTGGGGCAAACGCATCCCCCGGGATCCCTCACTTGCCTTCCACTCTGGCCTTGCCGTTTTCCTCCTGCCTCCTGGACTACTCAACGCAAAGATCCTTTGGCCACCAGCAGGTCTACCTCCCACCCCTCTCTCCCCAGAGTTTCCACACAGCACTGCTACCTTCTGTTGGCCCCTGGTGCCCTGGCAAGGCCTTGATCTAGTCCTTAACCCACTGCATGCCCATTGCCTGCCAACCATCCTCCGTTCTTCAAGGGCACCAGCTTCCCACAGTCACCCCTAGGTCATTTGTTTATTGCAAAGGACCAATGAATATGTATCAGGTGACTGACTAAATCACTAAGGGATGGAAAGATTAATGGATGACTGGGAGAAGCCATAGGCATGTCACACATCCAAGGTCACTCCCTTAGAAGTGCAGAACCCAAGTTTGGCAGTCTCCAAAGCTTAGGCTCTTGTGACTTCCCAGGCTACACACAAACCTACTGGAGCTCTGAATGTATTGCCCAGCCTCATCCATCCTCCATCCATCCTGGGTTCTCAGGGGATGGTGCTCCCCCACCCCCGGTGTGGTGCAATGATGCAGCTCTGCCACGTCGATATTTTGCAAAGGCTGCCTGGCAGCAGAAAAGTCTAATCACTGCAATTTCAGAAGGTTGGATATGCCCCGGTGTCTCCAACAAGGAATTTCGCTAAGGCACCGCAGGTCCATCCTTTATGGAATGCCACAGGGCTTGGAGCGGAACCAAACTCAACTCCCATCACAAGTCATGGCAGCTCTCTACCCTGGAAGGCAATGATGGAATATTCCATGAGAGTCACACTTGGCTTCCTTATAATGCCCATTCAATAGATTGTTTTGATGGAAACATCACAAATCCATTTTGTGAAAAGCCAATGATATTTGCACTCAGGAATTCAATAATAGGACATGAAACTCAGGGAAAGAAATAATCAAATTGTCCACCCAGAGTGGAGTTAAAATTGTCGTAAACATTGATCCTTCATTGCAGGGAACAGGAATAATAAACAGTTGCTGAAATTGCATAGCCGCGGAGATTTCATTCTCTAATTGTCAAAAAGCATTAAACACCAACTATTTATTTTGCAGCAGAGGAAGCAAAAACAGACTTCAGTGTATCCCTTCGGCAGAGGTTGTCCCTAATTGTCATGCATAGATTGCAACAGAGGTTACTGAGAAAAATTGTTTGCATTTATTAATCAAAAGGAGTCAAAGGCACACAAAGATATCATCAAGACTCCCTTGTGCTAGGGGGAGGTTGACAACTAACATTCCTGATGAAGTGTTTGCAGAGTGTTTGCAATCTGTTCAAAGCCTTTTTTCTTTGCAGGTGCAAACCTTTCTATCTGAAACATCAAAGAAACAATTGAAAATTAAACAGAGTAAACATGGAGATACAGGTTTCAATCTTCCATTTTTTAAGACAATGGGAGATGTATAATTAATTTCAAAGCAATATTTGTGTTCTTTCAAAACTCATTTGTACACATTAGCATTTCATTACTTGTATATTAAGCACTGTTGCTCCTTCCCCCTCTCTTTTGCCCCTTTTGTTTTTTAAAAAAAAAATTAGAAAGTTGAACTACTCCTGAGATGCCTTTTACTCCAAAGCATCCAGGCATAGATAATTATCTTGCTCAGCCTGTTTGATCAGTAGAATAAGTCAGAATTGCTTGGGTAAAATCAGGCAGCAGAGAATAGATTAAGGGAGAAAGAATTTCTTTCTGGTGATAGTAAGAACTTCAGAAGCAAATATAGCCTCACTAAATTTTGCTATAGTATATTTTAGTATATTCGTAGTAGGTAACTTTTAATATGTTGATTTTCTTTAATTGCTTTCTCCATTCAGTTTTAAATTCTTCTCCACCCAAAATAAATTAAATGAAAATGCAACCAGCACATCTTACTTTGTCACCTGAACATTAGAAGCATGTTTTTCTATGTTTTGTTTTTAAGCCATATCTGGTTTTTGAAGATTATATTCAACCGGCCAGATTTCCTGCATCATCTGTGTTAGATATTGTCTCTCTTGAGATATATGAATTTTATACATCCTGGACAGGAGATCAACTCTGTCAAGCAGTATACAAGGTCATTCACTTTAATAAAAATACAACCCTTTATTGTGCTCCATAAAATGTCACCATTTAACACAAATTCTGTGATCATTAATATTTTTTAGTAAATAAGAGTAATATCAGAGATACTAGTCTTGATTAGAAATATTTATTCAGAGATACCAAATCATGAATTTGTCCATTATTCAAGTATAATGTATATAATTATTCTATTTATATTTAAAATCCTTAATTTATGCAGCTTTAGCAGGTAGGGAATATTTGCTGGAGAAAATTCAGGATGGGAGACCAACTGGGTCCCACCCGTGTTGTTGGTGGGCTGCCCCACGCACCCCTCTTGGAAGAGCCGGTGGGCCGCCCCACACACCCCTCCTGGGAGAGCTGGGTTTGATGCCAGCTCTGTGCACAACAGGTACAACAGGACATGATGGGAGCCACCAACTTTGTAAGTGTTCATCAAAGGCCTATTCTGTGTCCAGCATCATCAGCCTCATAACAAGAGGGACACCACACATTGAAACGGGCTCACAAGGCCAGGCGTGGTGGCTCACGCCTGTAATCCTACCACCCTGGGAGGTCAAGGGAGGTGGATTGCTTGAACTCAGGAGTTAGAGACCAGCCTGAGTAACAGCAAGACCCCGTCTCTAACAATAGCTGGGGGGTGTGGTGGATGCCTGTAGTTCCAGCTACTTGGGAGGGTGAGGAAAGAGGATCTCTTAAGCACAAGAGTTTGAGGTTGCTTTGAGCTACGATGCCACAGCACACTACTAGAGCAACAAAGGGAGATTCTATGGAAGGAAGGAAGGAAGGAGCTGAGACGCCACGTCACTCTACCGAGGGCCACATAATGAGACTGTATCTCAGAAGAAAGTCCCTCTGGCTCTGGGCTGGTCCTGCCACACCACCAGCACCAGAGGAAGGACTCTGAACAGTAACCTAAGAGCATCCGGGGGTCTGATCAGTCCTGCATTTAGGACTATTCTCTCCTCCATGGGTTAGGGGAGGAGGGCGGGAGGGTTGAGGAGTTGTAGGCCTCCTTCCCAGCCTAGATCCCATGGCCAAGCCCAGGCACTCGCCTGCTTCCCAGCTGCCTGGCCAGTCACAGACAGGACAGCTCCCAACAGCTGAAATGCGCCAGAGAATAGAGTACCATCCTCAAACCCAGCTCGTAACAGACACTGCCTGCCAATCCTTCTCACCTTCCTTTCCTCATGGTCACAGTGACAATTTCACACTTTCCCTGTCTTCTCAGGCCCCCAGGGCTCCCTCTCTGCTCACTGCCAGCAACTCACCACTCGCCACCCCACAGGCCTCTGACCTGAGGCACCACGACTCTCCCTCCCGGGACCTCACTCTGGCCGTGCTGCGTTTCATTCTGTTCCCGGGTGCATCACGCTCAGACTGGCCTCCTAGCACCCTGAGAGAAAAGACGCCTCACCTTCCCACCAATCAGTGCACCCACCTTGCCCTCTGAGCTTCCCCCCACTAGACCAGTGGCCCTGCTCCGCAGCCCTCCTCACAGTGTGATGGAGCCTGGCTCCTCGTGCCTGCCGGACAGTTACGGTACACTCTGGGGTCTATAGTCTCTCTCCCCTCTCCGTGGCACCCCCCGTGAGCATCTAAACATGTCCCAATATGTTCTATGACCGTACAGACCCTCTGCCTTGTGCCTGTCCCACTAGAGCTTCCTGGACCTGTTGAGGCACACACCTGCTCCCCCTCAAGTCCTCCACTCTCCTCTTCACTAATGCTGCACTTGTCAAGGTGGCCAATGCCCCCAAACTGTCCTCCACGATGGTTTGTTCTGCTTGCATCCCATTTGACTGGTTAAGCAGCATTTGAGAGGTAACTACTCTCTGCTTGAAAGCATTTCCTTTGTCTCCTTTTGGTTTTGAGGGCACCTCACTGGCCACTGGCTTCCTGGCATCTCCCTGGCCAGGAATCTTCCTCCGCCTCTACCGGAATCTGACTGTTTGTGGACCCAGTTCCAGCAGGCTCCCTTCCCTGTCTCCGTGGACCCAGTCCCGGCAGGCTCCCTTCCCTGTCTCCCTCCCTTGTTGATTTCATCTGGTCCGTGGCTTTAAATGTGACCTACAGGCTGATGAGACACCAGCATTAGATGTCTAGCCCTGCACTCTCTCTCCGGCTCCCAACTCCTGCTGTTTCATGCAGCTGTTTCCCTGTCCCTGCCGGGGAACCGAGGACTAAACAGAGCCCAGCCCAACTCTTGATTTTTGCCTCCGCCCTTCCCCCTCTGACATACTCCTTCACATACAAGGGACGAAGGCTTCTCTCCAGCCTTTCCCACTGTGGGGAATTCCTCTGCCACCGTCACTGGCTCAAGCCACACCTGAGTCGCCCACTATTCTTTCTTCATCTGCTGCTCCCACAAAGCTGACTCTACCTCCAAACTGTATCCTGGGCCCCTCCATGTCTCCCCATCTCGCTGTTTCCACCCAGTCCAAGCTACGTTCATTCTGACCTAGATCAGGGCAACAGCCTCCTAACAGGGCCTCCTGCGTCCATCTGCCCTAGCGCTGTGTCAGGACCCTGCCGCTGCAGTGATCTTTAAAAACGCGTCTTCCTGGGTCATCAGCATGTGGTAAGCCCTTCCCCAAACTAACCTCCAGTGTTCCAGGAATAAAATCCAAGCGGCCACCTCACCCCCATGTCTTTGACCTTCGCCACCAACACTGACTCCTTACTCTGGCCACACTGGTCTGTCTTCGGTCCCTCAACTGTATCAGGCTCTTTGCTGTCTCAGGCCCTGCAGTGCCCTCCAGCCCCAGAGTCTCACGGCTGGATCCTTCTGGCAGCTCCCCTCAACCTTGTTCCCTCTTCCCCAAGGCTGTCCCTATCAACTTACCTGCCCCCACCTCCGACCTCCCACTGCAATGCAGGTCTCTACTGTACTCGCCCTACCCCGTCCCATGTCCTCTTGCTGATTTGTTTTCTTTACATGTCTATGGATGTCTTGTCCCTCCTCTACCAGAACACAAGCTTCAGAGAGTGGAGATCTGCTTTCTTTTATTCACAGTGGGGTCCCCCATCCAGAACAGCACTTGGTATATGGTATTCGGTATGCGCTCAAAAACTATTTGTTCAAAAAAAAAAAAAAGAAAAATGTATTTGTTCACTAACAGATGAGTTCAACAGCAACCTAAACAACTGTTGTACAACAACTATACTTTAAACAGCTCCAGCATAGGGGGGGTGCGCCCTTGCTCTGTGCCCTGGCAGGGAAAGGTGCTCAGATATATTCTGGCCCTGACTCCCAGCCGTGAGCCTGTTCTCTCACACTAGCTTCTCAATGATTCTGGGGTGCAGATATTGGTATTCCCGTTTTACAGATGAGGAAAGTGATGCTCACAGAGATTGGCGTGACTTGCCCAGGGTCGCACAGGGGGCAGCCGAGATGGACACTGGCTTAGCTACACTGGTGTTATGGCCCAAGTTCAATTCTGAGTCGAAATACAGAACCCAGAAATGTGGTCAAACATTATTCTGTGAAGATGCTTTTTGGGTGAGGTGAATTTTTAAACTGGTGGACTTTGAGTAAAGCAGATTGCCCTTCACGCAGTGGGCCGCTTCCTTTCCTCAGCTGAAGGTCTGAGTGGGAAGGGTCCAGCCGGCGGGCTGCCTTGGGGCTGGACCACAATACTTTCCTGCCCAACACACCACATTTGGGGCTCTGTCTGGGTTGTTTCTCTGGAGAACCTGGAGAAGGAAATAAGATTAAAACTGTATTTTTTAGCACTTCAGAACCTGTATTCTTTCCGCTGGGCTGTGGTGCTTCCCAGATATAAAGGGAAGAAACCGGCACACAGGGAAAGAGAGAGAGATTTGCAGAAGCCCGAATAAGGAGTGAATGTGCCCGTCTGTCGCCCTGCCGGCGGTGGTGCTGGGACGACGCCAGCCTTTCAGGGGCCCAATAGGCTGGGTCACTTCCAGATAAGGGAACCCCGAGGCCATCTGAAGACAGGGGTGATTTCTGACAGGTGTGCAAGTGGGTGAAAGAAACCCTGCCCCAAACTGTTTCCAACTCCAAATTACAAACTGACAAACTCTGACATCGAGATACTTTAGGATTTCCCAGGGATGCTCAGGATGCTTGCCCTGAGATGAGGCCTGATCCTAGGACAGGCACAGGGGCTTGGAGGAAACTGCTGTTGCCCAAACTCCTACAGTGTGTCTGTGACAATACGGCCCAGAGAGGCATTTTGTTGAGAAGTTTGGAGAATTTAATCCAATTAGTAATTCAAGCCCTCAATGTGCTATTGTGTCCAAACATGCTTTAAATTGCTGTGTTTTCAATAGAAAGATGAGAAACAGGGATTATTTTATTAAATATTTATCTCATTAATAAACACAAGATGATCATTGCTTTTTATTCTGAATTAACTTTTCCATTTGGGTTCAGTGCACATTTCACAGATGTATTCTTTTCTGTCGATGTGAGAGGGCTTAATTACAAAAGCACAATTGGGCTTCGACTCTGTGCGAGAATGAAGCAAATGAAATTGCTTCCCCCACCCGTGGCTGTCGCTATGAAGACACACAATTGAATATGACAGTTCTCTGCTACCCAGGAATTGTTTCTGGATGAAGTTTGGGAATTAAATGCAATTATACCACAGTAAATTCTCCATGACCATTCACGGTCAAGGACTTATTTTAAAACATAAAACGAAAGCCTAACTACAGAGTAAATGGAACTTCAGTAACAGACGTCCTTACGCTTCTGTGACATCAGTGTAACAGAGACAGTGTTCCATCAGAAACCAGGACAGTGGAGCGGGAGTGAGGCGGGAGGTGACAAGCCACCTGCTACTTCAGTCTGCGGGAGTATCAGCTCCCTGCACCGTCTTTCTGTACCTCCCTTGCTGACCCCAAATATCCGTTGCTCTTCCTCACCATGTTGTCCTTTCTCTACTCCGCAGCCAGACGAGGGGAAGGCTGAAGAACACGGCGCCCGCAAGTCGGAGCCTCGCAGCCCGTGGAGGGAAGATGCTGCTCTCTCCTCCTGCATTCCTGAGTTCTTGACATTTGGGGCTGCAGATGGTTCTCCCCGCACAGACCGAGGCCCCGGAATTCTGCCTAAGCCTCGCAGGCTGTGCCCTGGACAGTGGCAGAGGGCACTTGGGGGACAAAACTCAGACAGGGCAGCCCGCAGTTGTGCGAGGGGCTCACGTGCCCTGCCTTCCAAAGCAAGCCCCGCGGAGGCAGGGTGTATGTGGCTGCTGAGGACCTCCGGGTCCCCACCTCGTATCTTCCTATCTCCACTGAGCCCAGGAAGGGTCCTTCCTGGTGCCCAGCCCCAGAGCCCTCTGTACCTGGGTGACCCCTGAACTTACACCGTTGCTGAGCTCAGTGCTCCTCACTGGTCGGCTCGGGGCTCTCTGATCGGCTTCTTCTGGACTTTCCCTTGCTTGCTCCGGCTGGTTGCCTGGCTCTGTAGCCTGGCTCCTCACCATAGGCTGTGAAGTCCACCCATTTGCCCACCGACCTCTCGCTAAACTCCTTCTGCAGGGTCTACATCGTGCCCGAATCCAGCCCGGGGTTCATGGTCAGATCTTTTGGAACAAGTGACTACTGCCTGCCGGACGCCTGATTTGTCTCTGCCAGATCCTGTCACCCTGGCTGGACAAGGTTCCAACTCCAAGCTGGGGGTGAGTGCCCAGCAGATCCACTGTTGGGTTGCCTGACGGTTCTCTTCGAGCATCTCGTCCCTGCCTCGGTGATGACTGGGACCCAAGTGACACCTCACCCTGGGAAGTGAGCGAGTCTCCTTCCGGCCACCCGTCCCATCTCTAATGAGTGTCCCTGGAGAAATATTTCAGGAAATAATTTTTTTTTCTGATCACTACAGGCGACAATCAAAGAAAACTAATTGCACTGTGTTTGTTACAGCCACATCAGTGAAAGAGTCAGGAATATAGTCTCGGAAGGAGCGTAAAGTGTGCAATAAAGGCCAATACATGCTTAATGAATCTTATGTCCCTTCCACAGTGCTCCCCAAACCAGGCACACATGTGTAATTACTCCTCACATCATCATAAAATAGGGAGTGGGCAGATGCTAGTTACTTCTTATAAATAAGGAAACAAGAAAAAAGCCAAATGATTTTTCCAAAGAAAACCACCACTAGAAAGTCAAATGAAATCCCAGTAATCTCAAAACCCAGTTGTGATGCAGTTAAAATGTCGATATAAATCTCCATTTCAAATTTCCACTAATCTAAGACAATCACTTGGTGTATCTGTTTTACAGTTTATGGCTCAGAGAACCCCAGCGCTTTCCCAAGTTCAAACCAGTTTATGAGTCACAGGAGAAAACCTGTGTAATTACTTACAAATGGCAACGTGGTCCAGTGGGTAAGGACGAATACAGAACCAGCATCCTGTTACTTCTGTTCAATCGCAGTTCTGCCAATACTTTGCACAGCTCTTTGGAAGGTTAAGTTAGCAGACAGCTAAAAAACTGCTCACTGTCAATGTACATCCTCGGTAGGTGAGCCCCAGGAGCTCTTACTGTCACCCTCACATTTCACCCCAAAGTGGAATGAGTTACCCATCTTGATCACCCTGGTTATTTGTCACAATAGACTTGGAAGATGTGGATTTTTAAAAAAACATATGTATACTCAAAATTAGATAAGTTGAATATATGAGGCAGAATGGTTAAGTAAATTCTAAAAGCAATGGAATGTTCTGAAGGGGTCACAGACTCAAATGTCTCCAGACAGGTAATAGGAATGTGAGGACTGGCTTAGTATAATAGGAAAAAAAAAAATTAAGCAATATTGGCTAAACAAAGTATGCCTTTAGGTAGTGTTCAGTGGGTGCCAGTTGATGATGAATTTGCTCTAATATATTTACTTGTCCCTTTTTAGTATCTTTATGGAGTCATTGCTTCTCTTCCACACTCATAAAAAAAGTTTTAAATAATATGCATATAAATTTTATCCTATCTGCAGGTGTTCTTTTGTTCTTATAGTTCAAATGAATCTAAAACTGATTCTAGGTTGCAGATGAGTTTACAGAATCAGCCCCCTTTTATTTAGGGGACTCCACTTATTCCAACTATTCCTCAGCCTGCAACCGGGGAGATATATTTCTGCCTCCTTATGTAAATCTAATTTGTGTTCTTGGGAATCTGGGTTTTCATTTGCTCTCTTTTCTCAATCAGAGTAGAAATTCCTCAAGTGTAAGAACCATATTTCTGCTCAGCCTAATAATCCAACATATCTGTTGAGTACCTAATTGCGTCCAGTGTTGAGCTAGGCAAATATGAAGAGATTCCAAAGCTCAGCCTCTCCTCTCCTCCTTGGGGTCTCTGGAACCCTCTCTCTCAAGGAAATGCTTCACTGAACTGCGAATTTCTCTATTAAATATTGCCGTGTCCTACCTCAGTGCTTTGTACATCTGTTATTGCCTTTAATCCTACCCAAACCCCACAAGGCCATTCCTGTTACTATGCCCATTTTGCAGATGGGAAACCAGGCAGAGAGAGATAAATGCCTTGCCCAGGTGACACAGTGCTGAATGCAGGCTACGGTCTGCCCTGTACAGACAACCCTGTGTGCATGGTGGGCCCCTACAGCTGTAGCACTCCCAGAGTCCTGCTCAGCCCTCCTCACTTCCAACACATCATCCCAACATCCCCATCATCCCAACTTCCGATGTTCAGGACACATGCAATAATGATAAAAGGGCAGGGTTAATTGGGCTTAGGTATCTAATTCTTTCTCCTGCCCCTCAGACTTAGACTTGGTCGGGAAAAAATACATATATTTTTAAGTTAACTCCATAGTATTGGGAAGAAACAAAATGTTAGTGGTTTCCGGGGTAAAAGAAAGCAGCTGGGATAGGCTTTGTGGAGATATGGGAATAGGGGAAATCATGGCAGGAAGAGAAGTTTTTGGGGAATCTGCAGATCAATTAGACACGAATGTAAGTGAGGCCATGAGATACTGGATTAGCACAATTTATAAGCTTGATCTAATAATTCTAATATAGAACTTCCTAAATCAAAACAGAGAATACACATTCAAACACCCACAAAGAATGTACAAAACCGGAACGTGAATAAAGCTGAAATAAGATCTCCACAAATTAGTTCCAAGAAGCAGAAATCTTACTGGCCACTGTTGCCACCCTTATTGCACTAAGCTTTAAAACCAGCATTAAAGGAAACATTTCAGAAATGGAGGTAAAAATGCATTCTTTTAATTTGTTCCATATTATGTCTGATTATTATTTAGAAATGAATGAGGAGCGCCTTGCATTTAAATAGTAGCAAAGATGTAAGGAGGGGCAGTTTTGCCCCTTGGGTGGGGACTGAAAGATGGAAATGGATGGAGGCACCATTTAGAAGGCAAAACAGAATTCAGCAGTGGCACTGACTGGTCCCCTTCCCTCAGCCACTGCCTGGGGTCCAGCTTTGCTTGAGCAGGACTTCGTCTTGTCCACCACTGGATCCCAGCACCTGCCACAGACCCACGCCCAAACTGAGGGCTTAATGTTTTTATGAAAATTTGTATTTAGTCCTATCCTCTGGGTGTCTGATCCCACCCAGTGAGTCTCCTGACACTTGCAACCCTTTCCTATCTCTAACAAATGTGATCCCTGGCCAAACTTTGAGAGATAATTACCATCTTTCAACTACATGTCGGGTGTCCATAAAGTTCATGTGCAATTTAAAATTTATAACCCTTCAATGTAAGTCATCTGGCTTTGAGCCTTACAACTGTTATTCCCATTTTTCAGATGCTGAAACTGAGGCCCAGGGTGTCTAAGGTCACAGCAGGCAAGTGGCAGAGTGAAGATTTGGGCTGTGCTATTCTAAATGGAAATCAAAGTGTCTGTGGACATACATATGCCAACATTTATTGAGTATATTGAGTAAATATGCAAACATATATTGAGTGCCTCCCATATGCTAGGCACTGTGCTTGGTCCTTTTAAAATAAGCATTACCTTATTTTGTCCTCACAAGAACTTTGCAAGCATAGTTATTTTTTTTTATATGTATTTTATTATTCTTCATTACATTATTTCCCCCCCCCACCCCTCCGTGGTAAGACAGAATTGATTTACAGAAAAGAATACAGAAAACACCAAAGCTCCTGGTAGAGGGAGAGATTTCAAGTGGGGAGAGAGATGCT
>CAUYRH010064195.1:0-37610 GCA_963574655.1 Perodicticus potto
TTTTTTTTTTTTTTTTTTTTTTTTTTTTTTTTTGCCTATTCCTCCCTTTTGGAATGGGAATGGATCTATGCTATGCCTGTCCCACCACTGTATTTTGGAAGCACATAATTGGTTTGATTTTTGATTTCACAGGCTCACAGAGCCATTTTCTCCATGAGAAATCATGTTTTGAGTTTCACACATATCTGATTTAGGTGACACTATGGGCTTTAGACTTTTGAGTAGCTCTTGGAATGAGGTAAGATATTAAAGACAGATTGAAATCTATTGAAATATATACTGTCTTTGAGAAGAAAATGAATTTTGGGGGGCCAAGACAAAATACTAGGTTTTGAGTGTTTCTCCTGTAAAATTTATATACTGAAGCATACTAGCCAATGAGATAGTATTAAAAGGTAGGACCTTTAAGGGCAATTAGGTCATGAGGACCCTCCCCTTGTGAATAGAATTAAGGCACTGATCACTGAAACTTCACAGAACATTTTTGTCCCCTTCATCGGTCTACCATGTGAAGACCTGTTAAGAATGTCTTCACCATATTCTTGCACCAATATCTTGGATTTCCTAAACTCCAGAACTGTGATAAGCAAATTTCACACTTTTCCAATTACCTAGTTTGGGGTATTTTGTTATAGCAGCACAAATGCATTAGGGCACAGACTTTAAGTATTAAAATACTCATCACAATTTCATATTGTTCCTGGCCCCTGGAGCCTTACTGAAGCCAAAACGAAATTAAGTCCATTTTAATATCTTTATATACGATATGTTTGCAATTGATCAGACCAAGCAGATTGCAGATTTTCCTTTATGAATTAGCTATCAGCCAGCACGTGTAACTACACATTTTATCTGGAGATGCAACGCCCGCTCAAATCAAAAACATTTTTGAGACAAAATCCACTGGTTCCATGTTTTCCATCTTTTATTTGTCCATCAATATGTTAAATACAATCACATTAATCCAAGTGTTTTCTAATGTATTATTTTCCTCTCCTATTGTCACTGGCTCAGCCTGTATTGCTCTCCCTTTTTTCATTCCCCAATATAGAGCTCCATAACTGCAGAATTCTCTGTATTTTCAATTTTGTTAGATTTTATTAATAAATGTATGAATGAACTCTGATTCTATTTCTTGGAAATTACACCTTATTCCATAAATTTAAAAAAAAATTTCATTTTCTACTTCTTTCTGATCTCAGGGTAGAGAAGAGGAGGCTGATGCCTTTCTTGCATGTTCTAGATTATTTTTTCTCTTCAAATATTTTCTATTTTGCTTTATCACTTCCAGTTTTCCTTGAATACTTTGGCACCTTGTTCACAGTAATTTTCTCTATTTCTAGATTCTATTGCCATCCATCCAGAAACAATTCATTCTCAGTATTAAGATTTTGCTCATCAAGAGAGCTTTAGACTCTCACTTGGCGATCTACTCTTACAAATTCAAACTTGTGACTCCCTATCATGCAGCCTCCAAATACGCCTTTAAATATTACTCATTCAGTGATTCCACAGCCTCCTGTATTACCTAGCTTCTTGGTCAATAACTCCTGGCCAGGAATTGAAACCTGTATAAATTTCTCCCTCCCTATCTATTTTTTTTTCCAGTTTATCATTATCCTGCTTGCGCTCCATGGTCCGTGATTTCACGGATATTCTTGTAACTATTTTAAACTTTCTCATTCCTGTGTTATTCTTATTGAGCTTATCAGGCAAAACAGCAACCTTGGAGGACCCAAACGATCATAAGACAGCGTGTCTTTACCCCAGGAGCTGAGCAATACTAGATGATTCCATACGTGAAGCCGTCTGAGCCTTCTAGCTATGCATTCTCATCACTCACAAGCCCTCGATAATGCCCTTCTATCCCACTCATCATAAAATGTTTAATCTTCTTTTCTCCTCTCTGTTCAGGTTTTTAATACCTACACCTCTGTCACTCTTTGTAATTGTTTTTGCTATGTACTTGTCAAAGAAAATAGAAGTTACCAGATTAGATTACCAGTGCGTATTTTAATACTGAAATGTGCAGGCGTATTGATACTTAGACTCTCATGAAGGGTGCTGAAAAATAAATCCTTTAATATTTACTTTGAAGTTCACATTATGTTGTCTCCAGAGTAAAAGCACAGTATTAATTTATCCTCATTTATCTTGCATACTCAATCTTTAATTATCAACTAAAATCATTGTTTAATTATCAACGATCATCATTGTTCTTTATTTAATTTACTTTACATTTTAATTGAAATAATAAATTTATTTAATCTTTCTTTTTCTACCCTCCTATATCATGGGGAAGACAGATACTTATTCATATGAGGGAAGATACCTTTCCTTGTAGCATAGCCCATCACGTGCTACCAACTAGAAAGTAAAGCAAACAAAAAATAAACTATTTTTATTTTTATCAACCAGTGATACCGTGATTTGTCTCTTATAGTTGTAAACAACTAACATTAGTTTCACTGATACAGAAACTGTTCACTTGAAGTAATATTGTGCTGTAAGAAAAAATTAAATATATGGGAAGCAGTCAGGTGACATCATATTTATGTTTATAAAATTGAAGATATATGCCATGAAATAACAAGATTTTCAAACTATCTTCTGTAATAATTGAGAAGGCAGGCAACATCCAAATTATGTCTCTAATTTTATAAGAGATGGTTATAAAATACATTGATATTCATAATTCTTGATGTTGCTACTCACATATAGTAAGACATCAGAAGAAGGAGATGAGCTTGAGGGGAAAAGATGTCTACAGTTCAAAAAAAAATTGCTAGGAAGAAAATGTCCAGAAATATAAAGATATGAGGGTTGGATAACTTGACTGCTTGTAGACTCTGAGCAGTAACAGATCAGATAGAGGACATTTGGACCAGGAATGCTATATAAAGATGTGGCACTGAGAATGTTCAAAAGTAGCCTGGAGGTCAATAGACAGCAAACAGCCTATGTGATTAGAAAGCCACGGGCAACAGGGAATGGTGGGGTGGACCATCATGCAAATGTAATCAGGACTTATTCAAAGAAAAATTCTTCTCTGTAAGAAAACGTATCTCATAATTATTCTCATTAATATTTTATATCTGCTATGGAATAAAACTGTGGTTCTTCTAGAGTTCCATTTTCCACAGAAATTTTTATGTGGTTATTCTGTTCCTATACCAAAACTATATGAATTCAATAGCATTGAATATGTTATTACAAGGAGTAAAAAAAAAAATTTGCCTTTTAGAGGACAGTTTACTAAACCATGGTCAGCCACATCTGGTTCTGGGGGAACCCTCCAGAGCATCATCAAAACACTGAGTAGTTTGAAGTAACTGGGCGGGGAGCTAGAATTGTCTTCCTGGGAGTGTTAGTGAACACGTACTGTGTCTGAAGGAAAGGTGCAGGCTGAAGTAGTTGATGGTCAATGGAATAGACAATAGCAAAGAAAACGAGCCAACCACCTTAGCACGGAGCTCGCATTTGCAAGCATGTGTTGGTTGAAGAGAGGGGGCAAGTTCACTGCATTTTCCAACCTGGAAACTTCATTTTCCATTCTGCTTGCAGCACGGTGGGCCTATGCGATTTGTGATTAACAATAGAATGTGAGCAGAATGTGAGGGGAATCTATAATATAGTGTATGCCTGTTTGGTCCTTTTCTAATGTAAATAACTCCTGAGTTACAGATACAGACTAAGATGTGAAAAGGAAGGAACCTATACATTTGCTTCCCTCTTTCATAGCGGTGCTTCTGCTCACATCCACCAGGCATCTTTCACTGTTGTGGTTTGGACTGTGATATGAGCTGCTGAAATTTGAGGGTTTATCTGTTACAACAATCATTACTTTGAAAAATAATTCAGTTTATATATTTTAAAGAATGAAATGATAGTACAGCAGTAGCCAGATCCTGCTTCTACAATTCTGCAGATGTAAAAACTCAATGTTATTTTTTAAGTTCTTCCTAAATTTATGCACGTATTTTTACGTTGCAGGCTTGCATCACCATTTCGAAATAATAATTTCTTGGCTTTGTACTGTTTTCTCTATCATGCTAATGTTTGTATGCATTTAAGTATTATGGTTATGTGTACCAAACATGCCAAAGAAAGTCAATGAATGTAAGTGTATGTATGTTTTTCATATATAATATCATTGTATTATTGTGTGCCAATATAAATATTATAGGTAGTACATTTCATGAGTATATTTACATGTGCTCACACATAAGTTATTTTCTCTGTGTTTTAAGAGGATATGCTATAATTGATGAATGAGGACATATTTGCTATTTGCATGTTTATGATTATGCAAAGATACTTCACAGGAGCTAAAAGTTTTATAATAATACTTTAATACCTTCTTTAAAACTAAATAAAAATAAACCCTTCAGAAATTAATATTTCTTACACATTTTTGGTAATTTCATTTTGTACTTCTTTGAAATGAGTCATCCATTTGCTTTACAAAAGTTACGTTTCTTGTCTGTCCATAATCTCCCTAGAAGTAAAGGGTTAATAGACAGTTCTTTAAGTTTTCCTGTATCTCAGGGACACTTGAGCATTTTTAACTGTAGCTTAAATCCTCCTTGTACTACAAACTCAAGAAATTCTTAAAAGGGTGGCTGTACACATGAAGGATAGAGTGTCCAGTGCGTCGCCTGTGGCTCAAAGGAGTAGGGCACTGGCCCCATGTGCCAGAGGTGGCAGGTTCAAACCCCGCCTCAGCCAAAAACTGCAAAAAAGAAAAAAAAAAAGTGTCCAACTAAGAGCTGTTTTCAGACCAACCACTGTGTAAGTTGGTGCCCATAAGAACAATGGGTCAAGAGTCAAGAGACAATACAGGTTAACATGAAAAGAGAAGCTGTCATTTCTCTTTATCAAGCTTAACCGGAAAATCTGTTAGATGCTTTCTTACTTTTATTACCTTGTTCATCTTTGTGTTACTGTAAGTGCCTTAGAAGAGCTAAAAGTGGTGTTGCATCATCTACGGCTATAAACACCTGACTTGCAGCCAGATGATATAGTATTTGACCAAGAAATCTTTGCAAAAGCACAGTCATTTTTGAAAACTCAACATTATTGGATTGACAAGATATGCTCAGTGTAAAGTAGTTAAGTCAGAGAACTAATGAACTTGTAAAAATATATTATACATATAAATTGTATAAATTTGACTCATTTTTGAAAATGGAATTGTTACAGAATGATCACGCAAGTGAAATATACAGAAAATATACCATGACTGTATTTCCTTCTCTCATATGTTATTGGTCTGTACTCATGTTAATGCTATCTAAATACTTTTTGTATATTTTGTACAAAGTAGAACAATAAAAACAGTCTATTACGAAAACTTTAACATTATAATACATCGAGTCTACTTAATGCCTTATTACGACTTCTATATCAGCATTTTAAAGTGCTTTTTAATACACATTAGGGGTTGATTATTGTACTATTGATTGTTTAGACTTTAAAAATGATGAACAAAGCATTAACAATACATTAATAATGTCATGTCTACAGCTGTTATATTATGAATAGCACAAAAATTAGACAAAATATTCTTCCAGTATTTGAAACTATTACCTTATTCAGCAAAGAAGTTGTTGTTCACATTATTGACAAATTAGTGAAGTTCTGACATACGTTTTTGTCTTAATTTTATCTTATTAATATAAATGAAAATATCAACCTACATTTCTATATCACAGTTACACTTACTACTTAGGGGGACGCATAGGTTGGCCATGGATACAAAACTTCAGCAAAGTCACTGAAATAATTTTTTGAGAATTAATCAGCTAAGTGTAATTTACAGAGAATATTGCTTATTTCATTATTTTTGTTAAATTATCTGCTATACATGTTTTTTAGCAATAAAATTTGCATAAACTTACATGTATATACACTTTTGGGGGAGATTTCCAGTTGTGTTTATTGCCTATTATTTCCTCCACCATAAACATGTTTCTTTTTTTAAATTTTATGTTTATTTCAGAATATTACAGGGATACCCTTGTTTTGGTTGCATAATTTGCTTTTGTACATTTAAAAGTCAAAATTATAATTGTGCCCTTCACCCAGAAAGTGTGCATTGCACCAGTGAGGTATGAATTTACCCAACCTCTCTCGCCCCCCCCACTTGATTTTCATTGCTATTTATTTCAATACATGCACACAGTAGTTGATCAATTTAGCCTGGATTGACTACAGACAGTGCTTGTTTTTCCATTCTTTTGATATTTCATTTAGAAGATGGATCTGCAGTCCCATCCAGGTTGTTACAAAAGATACTAGATCACCATTCTTTTTATGGTGGAGTAGCACTCCATGGTATCCATGTGCCATATTTTAGTAACCCACTCATTCACTAACAAGCATTTGGTTGTTTTCACATCTTTACAATTAGGGATGATGGCATTATAAACGTCCAAATGCAAGTCTGTTTTTTTATAAAATATTTTTTATTCCTTTGGATAAATATCCAGCAGTAGGATTGTGGGAGCAGACAGTAGATCTGCAGCAGTAAGATTGCGGGAGCAGACAGTAGATCTACTTTAGTAATTGAGGAATCTCCATACCAGACATGCACCACGTGTACCTATCAGTATAGTAGGCCTAGTTTTCCTTATGTTGGGTGGTCCCCACCTGAGGGACTGTAAACAGAACAATAGCCCTAGTTTTCTTTGACCACTCCAAACTGGTCAACATATAGATATGGCCAACCTAAGAAACTAGGGCTATTGTACTGATTTGTACATGTGGTGCATGTCCCGTCTATGAAAATTAGGTCAGTTTAAGGAGCTGGTCAATGTTAGGAGGTGTCAATTATGGAGGTTCTACTGTATGCAAAAGTTTAAATCATACAACATTTCAAAATACAATGCTTTTACATGTACATATAAATGATATTTTTGACATTTTATTAACATAATATTTCTATATATAGTTGGATGTTTTATGATCCATTTTTCAAATAAAGAGGTAAGAACATTTTTTAAATATTTCCAAGATCACATGTCTAAGTGCTAGAGTCATGAATGCATTCACCTGTTTCTGGAATCTTTTCATTTATACGGTACCACAATATGCATCCCTTAAATTTTTTATTGATATGGTTCAGCACATATGAATACATACATATATTTTATATACACTTATAGCCACTATTTATTAAATGCTTATTACATGTGATGTGCTCACTTACTTACTTTCATAATTGTCTTAATGCTAAGGTGACTCTAAAAAGAACATATTTTTAGTTATCATATTTTATTTTACACAAAAGGAAACTGAAGCAAAGAAGGCCAAACTCCAGTACTATACTCTGCAAAAGACACCTAGATATAAGGCATATTAGCTTGTTTAAAATAAATATTTTATTTGCTGTCAGCCATAGTGCAAAATAAAACTAACTTTCAAAAAGACAGAAGCAAATATCAAAAAGCAATTAGAAAATATTTAACACTTTTATTTCCATAAGAATAAATAAACATTGTGACTCAGTTTTCAAATACATTGATATCATGCTTCATATAATGGGAAACAACAAACGACTATAGAAAGCTGTCTTTCTCATGTCAACATAGTAAGTCAGTGGTGTGTGTTTCTTAACAAGATTTGGATCAGGTAAAGACACCACAGAGATAAACTGTTTAATAAATCTGTTTAAATGCCACAGTACAGGATTAGTGAAAAAGTGCTTGCACATTCTTAACCCATTCATTAGAATATATATGTTGGGGCTTCCTTATTCAAATATTTCTACCTCCATATATTTTTGTAGAAGACATTTTATTAGTCTTGATCTTCTCTAAGGCTGCTACCAGATTTACTCTGGGGTAGAGCAAAAATTTCATAATTGGCAAATTTTTTGTAAGAAATTTTTCCATTGAAATTGGAATTTGTAAATCTCCTATCCTAAAATAAGTTTGATTCAACATATAAGCATGCAATTGTCTTATAACAACAAGACAAATAAGTATTTGGCTAACTAAAATTTGCACAAATGAACATTGGTTGAACATCAGTGTGTTAAAATGCTTCCCCAAATAATTATACCTGCTCTTACATTGCAGCAGAGCTCGTTTTTATAACGGATTGATTATATCTTCCATTTTGCTAATGATCTGCATACGCTGTGCCCTGTTCATTCCTTCCATATTTCTCGATAGTCAGAGCCATCTATTTCTCACTCAGTATTCAAATGGGATAAGTGTATTTAATTTATATGATATAAAGAGGAAATAAATTCATTATAGAGAATACAATCATAGGAATACATTTTACTTCTTATTTTTTAAAAATAGCTAGAGATTGCTATCAAAAACTTGAAAAAAATCAGTGACAAAAAATAGTACTTTCTGACTTAAGCGTCTGATAAAATTATTTAAAATCATTTCTACGTCTTAATTATTACTCTACATTAAAATTAGTCTCATTAGAATATTATTTTGTTTGTACCTGTGTGCATGTATCAAAATTCAAAATTGGGACGAAACCTGTTGCTCAAGAAAGTAGGACACTGGCCCCATCTGCTGAGGTGGGGGTTTTAAGCCCGGCTGCGGCCAAACTACAACAACAACAACAACAAAAAAAAATTCAGAATTGAATGGTAGTTACTTCTTTCTTTATTTACCTGTGAATGGTCTGTTTTAATAAATTTTTTCAAGAAAATGACAGAGTTGTGATATTGATTGCAAAAAGGTACCATATTGCCATCCTTATGACTTATTTTGATATTGAGAAACAATATATAGGATATAAAAAATTGATAAAACTTTTTCTGAGAGGTACTATCAATTAAAGAGGATGCTAGATATTGAGATTAAAATTTCATAGAATAGCATGCTTATTCTGTTTGAAAAGTGTGGCAGAATTTAATGAATTAAGTAATAAATGTGTGTGCAACATACATTGTATATTCAGTTGAATCATAGGATACTGCAAACATTTAACTTTTGAATTATATAAACTATATGTATTAATATAAATTATATTTGATATATTTATTATATTTGCATATTAAGTTTATATCAATCATAATAAAAATATGTTCATACATCAAAAAATATGAACATTGGCCTTGAGTTTGAAACTACATTGTCAGGATTAAAAATTAATAGTAACAACCATTAATAATATTTACATACATCATTGCTTCTTGGCCTTTTGGCTAAGATAAAGCATAATAATATTTACACCCATGATATTCTTATAATAAAGATTTGATTGCTAAGGAAATATTATGACATATTTAATATATAAATCTATTAATAATTAAAATCATATAAACATATACAAATACTTAGTTTGACTACATTATACTAATGCTTCTTGAATGCTGATGCACACTGTTCAGTAAATTTTTAAGTTCTCAATCAATGTTAATTACAACTTATTTACTTTAATAAGCCAAATATGGGCAAAAAACCAACAAAATCAGATTAATATTCCTTTGTGCATAATATGTGTAATTATGTGTTATAACATGTGTAATTTTTAACTTTTTTGATAATGTCAATGAAAAGAATGCCAAAATATACACTTTTGTGGTTTCAGAATTATTATATAACACTGAGAACTTCCAATAATTGTTAGCGACCTCTCCTCACACAAAAAATAAATATCTAGGGTGGCGCCTGTGCCTCAAAGGAGTAGGATGTTGGCCCCATATACCGGAGGTGGCTGGTTCAAACCTGGCCCCAGCCAAAAACAGCAAATAAATAAATAAATAAATATCCACTGAATATAACTCTGACAAGGGAGGATATTTGTAACAAGAGAAAGAGTTAAAAGAGGAAATTCCTCTTCAACATCATGATTACCTAGATTATTTCCAGTTTCTACCACTTAAAAGTGAGTTTGTTCTTAGCAAACGTTGTTCTGTCATTCCAATTGTCAATGTCTTTATGTATAAAATGGTAAAGTTAATTGGGCTACTTCAAGAAGTTCATGAGATAATTCATATGAAAGCACTTTGTAAGGGACCTAACAGACGATAAATATTCTCTAATCAGTAGCTCACCATCCTTGTTATTATCACCACCACGAGAGCTGGATAAACAATTTGCAAGTCCCAGTCCAAAATGCAAACACAGAGCCCCCTTTTTCAAAAATCAGGGCGAGAAGTGTTGTCATAAACACTAAAATAAATAATTTCTATTTCATAGCATCTTTGTTTTTCTTTATTACAAATCCCACTTGAATACATATGCATGCTTCATCCCCCAACAGAACTTCGGTGTATACATAATTTGAAAACATCTTGACACTGAATATTCCTCAAAGAAACTTAATTACTATCCATACCCACAGTTAACAGCTGCGTATTTTCATCATTTGAAATCCAAATGTACAAAGGATTATGACTCCTTTATCCCATGTTTTCAGAGCAGGATGCATGTCATTGACCGCTGTGTATTTTTGCTTTTCTTTCTGTTTTGTTTTGATTGCACATGGTCTCAAGGAATCTTTCTACCTAATATTCCTGAGCTGGGAATAGCTCAGGGGTAGAAGACACCAGCCACCAGCCTGTCTTCTACATCCTCAGGCCCCCAAGCCCTGACTGTAGACTAGTGCTCGTCAATGGCCTGTTAGGAACCAGGCATCACAGCTGGAGGTGAGTAGCAGAGGTGGAGCTAGTGAGTGAGCAAGGAAAGAAGTTTCATCTGTACTCACAGCCACTTTACCCATCGCTTATGTCACCACCTGACCTCTGCCTCCTGTGACATCATTGGGAGCGTTGGAGTCTTTTTTTTTTATTTCAGTTTAATATGAAGGCACAAACGTGTAGGTTATATTGTTTTTATTTCTATTGCAAAGTTGTTTTTATTTTTATTTCAAGTTGTATTTGTGCCCTTCACTCAGGAATCATGCTGAACACCCTCAGATTATGCACATTAGGTGAAATCCCGCCAATCACTCTCCCTCCTGCTTTCTCCCTTCTCTGTCCTCTCCTCTCTCCTCTGCTAGACTATCCTTGGGTTTTTCTTTTGTGTAAAAATGTACTTGTCTACACATTGGTTTCATATTAGTATTAAGTATATTGAATACTTTTTTTTATTCTTGAAATTATTTACTGAACAGAATGTTTCAACTCCACTCCAAAATATGTAAAATTTCCGTCTTTTATAATGGCTAAATAGTACTCCATGTTATACATAAACCTCAGTTTGCTAATCCATTCATGGGTCGACAGACACTTGGATTGCGTCCATGTCTAGGCAATGGTGAATTGAGTTGCAAGAAACATTCTAGTACAAATGTATTTGTGGCAAAATGTTTTCTTTTTCTTCTGGGTAGATAACTAGTAATGGAATTGCAGGATCAAATGGAGGTCAACTTCTAGTTCTTGGAGAATTCTCCATAGTTATTTTTATAGAGGTTGTATTAGCTTACAATCCCACCAGCAGTGCAAAAGTGTTCCCTTCTCTCCACATCCATGCCAGCATCTACAGCTTCAGGATTTTGTGATGTGGGCAAATCTTACTGGATTTAGGAGACATCTGAGAGTGGTTTTGATTTGCATTTCTCTTATGATTAAGAACAATGAGCATTTTTTTCATGTGTTTGTTGGCCATTCATCTGTCATCTTCACTATGGAGTAGAATAGAGAACCTGAGATGAACCCAGGCACATATCACTATTGTATCCTTGATAAACTAAACAAAAACATGCACTGGGGAAAAGAATCCCTATTTAACAAACAGTTGTGGGAGAACTGGTCAGCCACATGTAGAAGACTGAAGTTGGACCCGCACCTCTCTCCATTGACAAAAATTGACTCTCACCGGATAAAAGATTTAAATTTAAGACACGAAACGATAAAAATTCTAGAAGAAAGTGTGGGGAAAACTCTTGACAAATCAGCCTGGGAAAAAGATTTTATGAAGAAGAACCCCCTGATGTTGCAGCAAAAGCAAAAATAAATAAGTGGAATATGATTAAGCTGAAAAGCTTGTACCCAGCTAAGGGTACCACAGCTAAAGCAAACAGTAGCCTTCAGAATGGGAGAAGATACGTACATACCACACATCTGACTCTACAGACAACTCAAATGAATCAATAAGGATAGAGCAAACAAGCCCATTTATAAGTGGGCAAGAGACCTGGGCATTAGATTCTTACGGGAGTGTGAACTCTCTGGAAATTTGGACATGCAGGGGATTGAGGTTGTGCACTCCTATGAGAAACTAAAGCCTCCCAAGCCCTACCCCAGTCTGTGGGAAAATTATCTTCCATAAAACGTGTCCCTGGTACCACAAAGTTTGAGGACCACTGCTTTACATATGGCTTCCTGTGATTAAGCTACCCAGACAACTGTTTTGTCTATGGTGACAAAGAGGAAGATACAATAGTTTCACAGCCTGGAGGGCAAGGGTGGTTTGTGAGGGATTTCCCATCAGAGCAAAGAATGGGCATGTCAGCCTCTGATTAACATTCGGAAAATATAGAAGAACCCTATTGTCCAAGTGGTTTAATTTCACAAAAAGTTTACCAAAAAAGTCAAAGTTAGTGTATAATGTACATATTCATTTTAACTTTAAAAGTGTAAGTGTGAATTCATTTGAAAATCTTAGCATTTCAGACTCTGTGTACAACTCCTATACACATTCTTTTTTTTCTTCCTCTTCTTTTTACATAAAACCATATGTATAATTCAGCCTCTGCAATTTTCTGTTTCCATCTCCTTAAAGCAATTACAAACACTTGCAAAGCAATCTGTGTGCAGAATCCTTTCAGAAGTCTGTGATTTTTCCCATGATTTTTTAAAGTTGTCCATCTCACACTTACTTTGAAAGCATATTTCAAGCATCTCACCTTTATGGAGTTGTTTGCAAGACATAAAACTTTTAGTTTTCACAGAAACAACCTTCTTTATTTTCATACTCTTATTTTCGTAAGTTTAAGTGATATTTAAATAAATTTTGTAAGTGAAAAAACAAAAACAACTGGTATAAACAGATTTAGGGATAAACACATCTGAGGCTTGGTATACATAATATTGAAATGCAGAGAACAGAAGTACCGGGAAGGAGAAATCTGTCAGCCAGAGCACTCAGCAGACAGGGACTTCACCAAAAATGCTTCACAGGGCAGTGCTTGTGGCTCAAAGGAGTAGGGAACTGGCCTCATATACAGCAAGTGGTAGGTTCAAACCTGGCCCCAGCCAAAAACTGAAAAAAAAAAAAAAATGCTTCACACAGGGAATGGAAAGCATCGTCTAATCTGCCAAATTCATAAAATGAAGATTATTTAAAAGAAATTTTATTTTGCTCTTATTCCTTTTTAAAATTTAGCTTAATTTATTCCAGCTTTGTCAAATTCATCTGTAAGTGAGAAGAGAAAGTTGAGAAAGATGTGGCTTTTCCACACCTGTTGAATATGTAAGTAAACACTTACAACTTAACTTAATCCACGTAACGTGATAATATGTTCCTACTTTACATTATGAGCTTATAACCAGTATATATTGTTTAAATACTCGAGGGCAGAACTTTAGTATGAAGGTCAGAAAAAACACATTTAATGAACCCTGAGCATTTGGACTTCAACGTGACAACAAAGAAAGATAAATGGTTTTAAACTATGGTAGATAAATTATGGAGACTTGTCAGGAAGGATGTGGTTAAAAATCAGAGTTTGTACAAAGAGAAAAAACTGGGGAAAATTCTAAAAATTGTTTTCTCCATGACAAGAAATCAGTGCAGTGATTACAAAGTTGCAGTCATTCAGGAGGTAGTGCTTTCAAACAAACCAGCTAAAAAATATTATCAATAACTAAGACCAAGATAAGTATAATGTTTACAAAAGATGACTTCAGTCTTTTTGGATTAATATTTATATTTCAATATCTCAAAAAGTTAAGAAAAGAGAATACTTCAAGCCTTGTCTTTATTTATTAATAATTGAGCTTATTCCCCTCACTTACAGGAATCAGCAATCCCTTTCTACACGAGCATTGCTCTGAAACAACTGCTGATTCAAAGTTCAAAATGTTTAGTCTCAGAAATAAATTTAGTGCATATATTACTGAAAGCAAAAACTTTCAGATTTTATCATCCTATGTCTGTGATTTTAAAATATGGATCATATAATTTCTTGTTTCAAGGTGCTGGATTTTTTTCCCTCATAATAGTATATCTCGAAAATCATAAACAAGAGGGCTAGGCTTTTCATTTGTTGAACATTTTATCTCTATATCAATAAATCCTAGAAATATGCTCACACATGTTTTACACTTTATCAGTTTTCACTGACTGAATGAATAAGTTCTAAAGACAGATTTCTTGTTATTAATTTATTAGTGATAAAATTAGCAGTGACTGTGTAGCATTTCCTAACAGGAGTGTGACTGTGTCGTAAAAATGAGGACACGCAAAAGTTATCATTGAATAATCTGAAAAAGAAAGCAAGAAAGTAATTCAGTTGACCATAGCTACAAATAAAATAAACACTTAGAAATAAAATTAAAGAAGTGAAAGATCTCCCCAGTGAAGAATACGGACACTGATGAAAGAAATTGAAGGGAACACACACACAAGAAATGGAAAGAATTCATTCATTCCATGCTCATGGTTTGGAAGAATCAATATTGTTACTGTCCCTGCTACCAAAAAAATTGCACAGATTCAATACAGTCCCCATCAAAATATCAATGACAAGATTCTCAGAAATAGAACAAAAATCCTAAAAGATCACAACTGCAAAAGACCCAGAACAACCAAAGCCGACCAAGCAAAAAGGACAAGACTGAAGGAATCACATTGCCGGACTTTGAACTATAAAACAGAGGACAAAAACCAACCAGACAGGGTTGGGTGACCATGACTTAGAAGCAGACATGAAAACCAAATAACAGAAGTAAAAACCTAAAAATGAACTCACACATCTATAGTGAACTCATATTTGACAAATGTACCAAGAACGTGCATTGGAGAAATGACAGTCTCTTTGGTAAATGGTGCTGGGAAAATGAGATACCCACAAACAGAAGGAAACTAGACCACCATCTCTCACCATGTATAAAAAGCAAATCAGAATGGAGTAAATAATTAAATCTAGGACCTGAAACAATGAAACCAATGAAAGAAAACCTTGCAGAAAAAATGCTCCAGGTCATAGGTTTGAGCAATGATTTCTTCAATCTCCAAAGTGCAGGCAACCAAAGCAAAATTGGACAAATGGGATTGCATCAAGCTGACAACCTTCTTGCTCAGCAAAGGAACCAACCAACAAAGGGCAGAGAAAACCTATGAAATGGGAAAAGACATGTGCAAACTACCCATATGACAAGATTAAAAGTAAGTATATATAAGGAGCTTCAACAACTCAGTAAGAAGAAAATTAAATAATCTGATTAAATAATGGGCAAAAGTTCCGAATAGACATTTTTCAAAAGACTTACAAATTACCTACAGGTATGCGAAAAAATGCCCAATATCATTAGTCATCAGAGAAATGCAAATCAAATTTACAAGGAAATATGATCTTACCCAGTTATGATGGCTTTTATCCCAAAGATAGGCAATAGAAAATGCTAGTGAGAATATAAGCAAATGAGAACTCTCATACGTTGTTTGCAAGAATATAAATTATTGAAACCACTGTGGAGAACAGTATGGAGGTTTCTCAAAAACCACGAGTAGAACTACCACATGATTTAGTTATCTCAATCCTATATACAACTCCAAAAGAAATCAGTGTATCCAAGATGTGTTCTTCCAATATTTATTGCAGCACTAGTCACAATTGCCAAAATATGGAATTAACCTAACACACAAAAATGATAAATACTTAAGATGATGGATACCCCAATTACCTAAACTGATTATTACACATCGCACATCTCTGTCAAGACATTACATGCACCCTAAACATATAAACAACTACTATGCATCCATGTTAATTATGATTTTACTGAATGAAGACACACAGAAATCATCGGTAAAATACATATTTATGTTCTTTGATATTTAATGAATTTTTTGACCTAGAGATCCGGGTATTAATTGTTTCTTGGATGATTAGTTCCAAATATTATTTCGACCCTACAGAGGAGAAACTTATCATCTCTTCATGTTGATTGTTTCCTTGGCTGCTCAGAAGCTTTTTAGTTTGATTTAGTCCATTTGTCTACGTTTGTATTTATTGCCCGTGCTTTTGAAATGTTAGACACAAAGTCTTCTCCTAGGTGAATGCCATGAAGTGTTTCTTTTATGTTTCCTTCTAGTAGTTTTATAGCTAGTTAGTCTATAACTCATTTTTAGTTCCTTTTTGTATGTACAAAATTAAAGTAACAGGTTTGATTTGATTCTTCTACATATGGATATCCTATTTCCCCAGTGCCATTTAATGAAGAAGATGACCTTTCCCTAATGTGTATTCCTGACATTCATTGAAAACCAATTGACTGAAAAAGCATGAATTTGAATTTGAATATGAATCCTATATTCTGTTTCATTGGTCCACGTTTTGGTTATTGTACAAATACTATAGTTCTTGGGGTGGTAAGTTGTGTAGAAAAGAAGTGGAACCATCTCCTTTTCAGACAACATGACTTTGTTTTTCTAATTTGGATGCCTTTATTTCTCCATATTTATTACTCTGGCTAAGACTTACAGTACTATGTTGAATAAAAATGATGAAATAAAGGATCGAATGGCAGATCTATTTTTAGATCTCTAAGTATTCTCCAAACATCCTTCCAAATGTTTTTATATTCTTAATTCATTAATCTCTGCTCAATTTTTATTTACTTTTTCTACTTATTTTCTTTTTAATTTTACTTTTTGGCACTTTAAGCTTTTAAGAACAGCCTTAGCTACCTGCCAAAATTTTTGATATGTTGTGTTTTCATTACTTTTTCATTATCAGAAAATATTCCTTATTTTCCTAATTATTTCTTCTTTGGGCCATGTTATTTAGAAATGGAATATTTGATAATTAAGGCTTTCATGGATTTTTTGAGACAGAGTCTTACTTTTATTGCCCTCAGTAGAGTACCCTGGCATCACAGCTCACAGCAACCTCAAACTCTTGGTCTCAAGTGATTCTCTTTTTTTTTTGTTCAGTTTTTGGCCAAGGCTGGGTTTGAACCCTCCACCTCCAGCATATGGGGCCAGTGCCCTACTCCTTTGAGCCATAGGTGCCGCCCAAGGCTTTCATGGATTTTTTGTTACTGTTTTTATTTTAATTCTTTTGTAGTCAGAAAACATACTCTGAAAGATTTTAATTATTTGAAAATTTTTGAGACATGTCTTACATACAGCTTAGGTTCATCTTGGTGAATGTTACCTATTTCATTATTTTAAAATACTGTATATTCAGAAGTTTTGGGATTTTGTTGTTCTGTAAATGTAAATTAGGTTAAGTAGCTTATTAATATTGTTAAAATCTTTCATCTTTTTACTGATTTTTTTCTTTTGTTGAGACAGAGTGTCACTTTGTCACCCTTGGTAGAGTGTCATGGCATCCTAGTTCATGGCAACCCCAAACTTGTGGGCTCAAGTGATCCTCTTGCCTCAGCCTCCTGAGTAGCTGGGACTACAGGCACCCATCACACCACCCAGATGGAGTCTTGCTGTTGCTCAGGCTGGTATCAAACTCCTGTGCTCAAGCAATCCATCCATCTCAGCCTCCCAGAGTGCTAGTCTCCTTACTGATTTCTGTGTGTACAGTTGATTGATCACTTGCTCCAAGTAATGTTAGATCTCCAATTATAACTGTTATAACTGTAGTTTTGCCAATATTTTCTTTAGTTTTATCAATTTCTGCTGCATTTATCTTGAGGCGCTGATATTAAGTGCAAACACATGTAGCATTAGTATGCCTTAATGTACTAATTTTTTTTAGTATGAAAGACTTTTATTTATGTCTGATAATACTCCTTATCTTGAAGTCTTTGTCTGACATTAATATTGACAAACCAGCATTTTTATAGTTAGTATTCATGATTTAGAATTTCCATTTCTTTCTTAAAATTTTCATTTCCCTTGAAATACTTCATATTTTATCCAACCTCTATTGTAAAATTTTTACATATTTTTAATAGTTTCTGTAATATTCTTGACTAATAATCACAATAACTGGTTTCTCAGTTGATTGGTTCTTATTGACGGTATTTTTTCTGGATTGTGGGTCTTATTTTCCTCCTTGGTATGTTATGTAGTTTTACTATTTATTATAAATTATGTAGAAAAATTGTGAAGGTTGAAATTTAATTTAGTTTATTTTTCAGAGAACCCCAGCCTTTTCTTTTTTTGGCATGTAGAGTAAGATGCTGATCTTTGGACTTGTCCTAGTGTTGAGTTGTGCTTTAGGATTGGCTGCAGTTTGTCTAGAGATGCTTGCCTGTGATTAATTCAGTCTCCAACCTATGCTTCATATCAATATCTTATGTCTTGTTAACATTTGAGCTGGAAGTAGTTTGGACTGAAGTTTTAGATATTTTTAGTTAACCTTTCGGGTCAACTCTGTCAGGGTCCTGAAATTGAAGAACCACGATAATGTATTGATTGAATACTCTCTTTCCAATCCCTTTCCTGCTCCTTTTTTTGGCAAAATTCTGAAGTGAGGTTTGGAGGTAAGGAAGAGCGATTGTTTGACTGAGTCATTTGTTTTTGCATTTAGGTATCTTTCAGACTCTGATTTGGTCCCCCAACTAACATCTAAGGTCCAGCTGATTTTTCTTCATCTCTGCAAAGTTACTGTACCATGTCAGGCCAACGGAAGCGTCAACAGATTAACAGAAGATTTGGCTTCCAGGTAAGGGAGCTGCCATGGCTTCATCCTCACTTATAAAGAACACGTTTCTGTGGGTTTCAGATAATCAAAGATTCCAAGTGGCACTTGCTTCATGGGCTTGCTGCCTCTGCAGTTGCACAGGGCCCCATGCTGAGAAGGACCCTGTACATGATTTAATACTCTGAAGTCATCGTTTTGAAATTTTTAATAATTTTTGCAAAAGAGACTATGAATTTTCTCAAATTATGTAACTAGTTCTGCTTATTGGCATCTACCACTTTTGACTGATCCTATAAAAATGTGTGATTTTTATTTTTTCCAAGTCTTTCTTGATGTTATCATGAAAGCATAGGTGTTTTCCATCCTTCAATACCCTAATCAAAGTAGATATTTGTTTAATTTATACTTCACCTCTTTTTAACTTTATCCTGAAAAAAACCTTGGCATTTTATACTGAAATTAGCTAGAACTTTCCTATGCAAGTTTCAATTCCTTAATTCATTTTTCTAATTCCCTTTAATTTAAATGATATAGTTTTTAGTCCCTTGTACTAGAAGTGGTTCAACAACCATTACAAAACAAAAGTCAACACTTACCTTGTTTTCATTAAGTTCCTTTATATTCTGTACATTTAAAAAATATTGCTGGTTTCGTTTCACCAAACTGCTATACTTAAAATCCCTGAATATATTATATCATAAACATTTTTCTTTCTCTAAGCCTTTTGTGCATACCATTTCTCATCTCTCTCACCCTACTCAATCTGACTAGCCCTGGAGCTCTATGTTTTCTATAAATTTTCTTGGCAACCTTTGCTTCTGTGTAAACTCTCATTTCCTATAATAATTGTCACATATACCCTTTATCTTATTATTATTGCATTATTGGTTACATATTTACTTCTATTCATTATATATTTTAAGTTATATTAAGAGAATGAAGTATTCTCTTTAAGCTGAAATATACAATTATTTTTACGAAATGTGGCCTTATGATTTTGTAATCTTGATCCTTTTATATATTAATATGAAATATATATTTTGAAATTAAAACGTAATGTTATCTTTTCAGTGGTATCACCATGTATCCATGTATTAGATTTCTGTATTCCTCTAATTTTTGCATTTTGGTCACTGAATTTTCATTCTCCAGAAATTTTTCATTATCTTTAAAACACCTACACATTCTGACATTCATCTACTTATTTATTCATTAATTTATGCACACTGCAAGTATTGGTTATGTATTAACTACAGGCCAGCTACTCTATGAAATTTAGAAAATTCATCCACGATTATACCATACTGTCTATCCTTATGGAGATAATCTGCTCTATGCTACCATGAGAAAATTTGGGGGGAATAAGGAATCCTTCTACAAAAAGTAACTTTTAACTTGATATTTTAAATAACAGCTAAATAGAATAAGAAGGGGTTGGAAGGAGAAGGTTTGGAACAAGGAGTATTGTAAATATAAGGAAGAATGTGTGCAAAGTCTCTAAAGAATGTAGGAGCAAATTATAGTCTCAATTAAAATAAATTTGCCTAATGTTGAACACATTTTCAGGTCACGAAGAAACCACTAATAAAAATTGGTTATTAATTATTAGACTGAAACTTTCAAATATTTTAATTATTTTCACTATGTCACTGAGTATGGCTTTTAAAATACTTTATCAGCAGGAATAACATATTATTATATAATATTTTTGGGTCTGAATTTATTGTAAACATCATCTATACAAGCCTGAATGTCTTGGAACTCTTATACGAAGTTTAAATTAGGACATTCAGGCTCAGTGCCTGTAGCTCAGCAAGTAGGGTGTCAGCCACATACACCAGAGCTGGCAGGTTTGAATCCAGCCCTGACCTGCCAAACAACAATGACAACTACAACCAAAAAATAGCTAGGCATTGTGGCAGGCACCTGTAGTCCCAGGCTGAGGCAAGAGAATTGCTTAAGCCCAAGAGTTTGAGGTTGCTGTGAGTTGTGACACCACAGCACTCTACCCAGGGCAACATAGTGAGACTTTGTCTCAAAAAATGAATGAATAGATAAATAAATAAATAAATAAATAAATAAATAAATAAATAAGGACATTTAGTAAGATTCATGTGAAGTTTTACTCTAGGAGCAATATATGATAGAGGAGCCTTTCAACAAACTTGGAGGCTCAGAATCTAAACATTTATCTGTGTCCCTTTTTAAAGTGCAGGGACTTTATAAAGTGAACATTTTATAATATCTTACAGCTCTAAAAATGATAACTTAATAGAGTATTATTTTTTACTTAAGTAAACTGTATATAAGCATTATGAACAATCTGAATTTATGTCAATAAACAATATTGATTTTACATCATTAGAAAATACCAGAACCTCCAGAAAGCATTGAAGAATTCTTGAAGTTTCAAAACTGGGTGAGTAACGCCTTCTATTTACATGCCAATACATCTTTTAAAAATACCAGTTATGGATATATGAAAGGATAGACACAGAGTTTAAGAATGGCAATTCAAAAAGTATGTTTAAATATGGAAATTGTTTATAAATGTTTATCTCCTTTTATGAGGCTCCATGTTGTAACTATAAAATTCTTTTTCCATACTTTAAAAAATCTAGCCCTGTATAGTCATTTTTATATATACTTTACCTAACATAAAATTTTGTATTATGTATTTACAGTTTCAAGAATATCTGACAATTATGCTCACTTACCTCATTTATCCTTGTACCATAGCTAAGATTCACAGGCAATTTACAGAGATGTTGTATCAATATATTTGACTGTTCAAGTATGTTTTCATATTGAAAACTTCAGTTTGCATTGTATTGTATACCTACTGACTTTGTCTGGAGTTGACTTGGTAGAGTTTTTCCTTGAGTCTGTTTTTGCTTTTGTTTTTGTTTTTGCTTTGACACAAAAACAATGTCTTTATGTCACCCTCAGTAGAGTGCAGTGCCGTCACAGCTCACAGCAACCTCAAACTCTTGGGCTTAAGCGATTGTCTTGCCTCAGCCTCCCAAATAGCTGGGACAACAGGCACCCGCCACAATACCTGGCTATTTTTTGTTGCAGTTGTCATTGTTGTTTAGCTGGCCTCAGCTGGGTTCGAGCCTGCCAGCCCCAGTGTAGGTGGCTGGCACCATAACCATTCTGCTACGGGTGCCGAGCCAAGTCTGTTCTTATTTTTGTTTAAGTTTTTTCCCTCTAGTTTTGGGAAAAATTGCATTCCCTTTGGATGAAAACATTGCTAGTTTATAAAAGTTTGTTTCAATCACTGTAGAAGAGCCGAATATTTTGAAGCACTTTAAACACAAGCTTTTTGCAACTATTTTGATTTAAATATTAGAAATCTATGGCAGCCCAATAACAATGATTTAGATCTCTTTGTTGCTAAGGGAAAATGATTAAAGTTAAAATTAAGCCTAATTCAGAAAATAATGGAGACATTTGGAATATACCATGATACATGTTTGAAGACCAATGATTTCAAATGAAAATGTTTAATTATTTAAAGTGGATAATGCATAATATTTTTGTTTAAATTGAGAATTATATTAATTAAATCAATAATAGATTTATGCTAGTCCTTCACTAAAGACAAAATCAAGACAAAGTGCATGGCTTATTAATGGCATGTCTGTCATACCATCCTTTTATGCAAAAGGTATATTTGTATTTTTATGCAAAGACTTTATTCATAGCCTTCCATGTTTAATCAGATAGGATTTGATAAGACACAATATCCATTTTTACCATATTGCTATTCATGAGTATTTGAAGTATTGTTATTCATTTATCTGTAAATTTTTTCTTATTGTTTAGATTTCCCAACCAAATGCTCAAATTCTCTAGTTATTTTTTAAGGCTTAACTATGTCTATGCATTGCTAAACTATTGGATACTTGAAAATATCCAGAAATAAAATGACTCAATGTTTAATTTTTTCTTTGCTGGACAAAATATTTGTCTTATGGGCAATGACAAATGGTAACAAAATAATAATTGCCAAAAATGTATTTAAGAAATATTTTTGAATACTTGCCATGTCCCAGGCACATAGATGCTTAGGATATAACAGTGAATAAAAATAGGCAAAGATTCATCATGGAGCTGTCATTGTTTTATAAATGTTTTATAAATTGTATTATATACAAATAAATGAATAAAACAAAAGGAAAAGGAAATTCTAGGCAGGGTGCGGTGTCTCATGCCTATAATCCTAGCACTCTGGAAGCCAAAGTAGGAGGATCCCTTGAGCTCAGGAGTTCAAAACCAGCCTGAGCAAGAACGAGACCCTGTCTCTACTAAAAATAGAAAAATTAGCTAAGCATTGTGGTATACATACCCATAGTCCCAGCTACCTGGGATGCTGAGGCAGGAGGATCACTGGAGCCCAGGAGTTTGAGATTGCAGTGAGCAACGTGGCGTCAGAGTGAGATTCTGTCCAAATTTTTTTAAAAAGTAAATTCTAAACTTCTTATGGCTTCCTGGAACGCCTATTTTATTTTCATATTTACTTCTAAAATATTAAAGTAGAGGTATGTGTCTTCATAATAGTACATAGTATAGTGATTAAAAACAGAGGGTCTGGGCTCAGATGGCCTATGTTCAAATCCCAGCTCTGCTACTAACTGTTATTAGATCAGAACCTGCCACCTACATGTTAGTAATTGCCTCTGTCACCTTGTACTTTGTTATGTCATAAAACGTCCTCCACTTTTGCCAGTTTCTACGACTTTTTAAATAATTTTAATATTTTATGCCTTCTATTCCTATCTTTCCCCTCTTCCTATTTCTTGTCATATTTCTATGTACCTTTTTACCTTCAATTATTTTTATGTTTTCAGTTCTCTATTGTTCAGTTCCCATATGCTCTTTGTGCTGCTCCGCCTTTACTCTATCCCCATTATGTTTCTATTTTTATAAAAATACTTTTATATTTTATATTAATAATATCCCGTTTTCTACTATTATATCATGGACAACTCTCTTATCCTACTCATTCATTTAATGATTTTTATTCACTACCTATTCTTTGCTAGATATTTTTCTAGGCATAGGAGATAACAAGAACGAAGACAGACAAAAATTCCTATCCTAATGGAATTTGTATCATCCTAATACTTCTACCCTATTTTCCTATACTGTCATACTTTAAAAATTCCTTTTCAATCTTTCAGTTACTGATGAATTAATTCTAATTTCTTCTTTATCTGTATATTACATTTGATCTTCCTTGATATTTATATCTTAACTTATGCATGTATATTGTTGTTTCAATGTGATGTTATGATGTTTCATTCATATTCTCTTAGTTAATTGGTATAAATTTTTGTTAACAGGCTTGGTAGGGTTTTCTTAGAGGATCAAAGGTACTTTATTTTAGAGATAATAATTGTTTCAATTCCCTTTTCTTTTTTTAGAGATTAGCTTATTTTATTTATTTGTTTATTTATTCATTCATCCATTCATTTATTCATTTAAATTTCTTTTTATGTCAAAGCTAAGATAAGGGGAATAAAAGGTAACTTCTTCCTTTTACACTAGTTATACTTTTTGAACTTTGGGACATGTATGAAGACCTAACCATGTATTTAATAAGCAAAATCCTCTTCAAACTTTAGAAGAGCTCTTTGGTCTGTCTATTTTCCCTTCTCTATCTTCAGTTTTGTACTAACAATATAATTCGTGTTTCTGCCACAGCCAAAGTTAACTACTATGATTAAAGTAAGTATAGCAAATATATGTCCAATTCTTACTTCACTGCCCTTATTTTAAATAAGATAAATGTTTTCCCAGAATTATCACTGAAGACCACAGTGACATAAAGTAGAACTGAACTCTACAGAGAAATGAAATTTCTAGTCAATTCTTTTGTTCTTTTGGAATTTGGATCAGCTTATTTCTTTGAATTAATATAGTCACTCTGGACTCTGGATATTTAAATCCCAGTAGTGTTGATTTCCTCTCTGGCATTGACATTTTTGTCTGACCGCTCATCCTCCTATTAGCCGCTAGTTGACTCCTATTTACTATCTCTAGGTCTGGCTATAAAATTTATAAAATTTATCAGAGGATATTCTATTCAAGAGGTATCTGGTTAAAGATGTGTAAATATCACCTTGTTTGTGTTAATGGCTTTGGGACACCAATGCAATTATTACCTTGGTAATGTAGAGAAGACAGTCTCATGAGGCTTGTAGAATTTCAGGATACTTTATTCATCTCATGATACACTTCAATTTCAATATCTTGGGATCAATGATTGTGACATCTCAAGTATGATGTAAAGGATACATTTTCATAAAAGTTTGTCCATATTGTAAAATCTTTTCAAATTTCTTTTAGTTTCTTGCTATCCTATCATTTTCCCCTAACAACACCACATGATCCATAAAAACTGTTTTCAAAAGAAGTTGTCATTCTCAATTGGTGATGTTTGGCTTTAGGAATTTTATCTTATAATCTTATCTTTTTCTTCTGAGATCTTTTTAATTTTTGGCACAATTTTCCTGATTTCAATGCTGGAAAACTTCTCCAGGTGCTTATGGGTATTATTTAAAACGTACATTTGCAAAATCTGGGAGAGGACATTTGTTTATCTACTTTTTTCCCCCCAAAAGACCAGAGAGACTAGATGTCTCTAGAAAAGTTTCCTACTACTGAAAACTATTTAAGTCTCTATTATTATTAGTACACACAGTTAATAAATAAGGACATGTATGTTTAGAATGCTATTAAAAGAAGGTAAAAGGAGATAGAATAGACCAAGGCAAGTTTGAAATTTCTGATCTAAAGACTTCAGATTTCTTTCCCTTTACCTAAATCCCAGTATGTTTTACCCAAATTCTATTAAAGAATTTCATCCTAAGCAAGTCTTCCACCATTGTAGAAAGTATTTTCTTACTTATAAACCTTTAATTATGTTGACTGGTTTTTGTTTTGCTATTATTTTCTTACATTAAAAAATAATCTTATATTTGTATTTGTGATATTTATGTTCTGATTTCCTTTCCCTTCCCAATCCATTCATTTCTTTTCTTTATCTTTCTTTATATTCCCCTCTCTTCCTGAACAATTTGGTCCTGAGGCTATTTAGGTGCTTAGGTCACTAATAAATAAGGAAATGCAAATTGAAGCCACAATGAGCTATCACTTCACATCTCTTAGAAAGATTACTATCAAAAGAACAAAAAACACCGAGTATTGACAAAAATGTTACGAAATGGGAAACATTGTACCATGCTGATGTGAATGTCAATTAATATAGCAATTATGAAAAACAGTATGATGATTTCTCAAAAAATTAAAATTAAAACTATCATATAATCCAGCATTCCCACTTCTGAAGTATAGCCAAAGGAAATGAAGTCAGTACATCTAAGAGAAAGCTGCACTGCATTTTCATGTTCATTGCAGTGTTATTCACAATGCCCAAGATATAGAAAATTTACCTAAGTATTTATCAACATATGAATAGAAAAGGAAAATGTGAAGTGTATACACACATACACATTTATACTCATAATAGAATGTTATTCACCTTTTAAAAAGAAGGAAATCCTGTCATTTGCGAAAACATGGATGTGCTACGAAGACATGATACCCAGTGAAATAGACTAAGCACAGAAAAACAATTCCTAGAAGAAAGGGAGGAAAGGAAAATGGCTGACTAGTGGCATCAGTCAACAGATCATCCCAAATAGTATAAGTTGTTTCAGGTGAAATACTGAAGGACCACAGCCAGAGCCTACCCTTATTGGAGATCTCATGGAAGAAGTGGTGAAGCAGAACAAGGCAGAGGAGAAAACTTTGGCAGAGACCAACCTTCAAAGGATTGGGAGCCTGGTGGAAAGCGTAGGTGGGAGTGTTTATCTTTCCTCTCCTCACATCTGTGGTGGTCTCCAGTTCCTGATCTGTCAGAGAGCTCTGCTGCCTTGACAAATCCAGGCACTGCCATTGGTGAACTTAGAGATTCTTGGGAACAGAACACTGGGCTGCAGGTCCATGTAGGGTTGTTTCCCCTCACCATGGATCTGAATTGAGTCTGGGCCCTAAAACTGAGACTGTGGGTCACTACACACATGCAGAGTACTTCTGTCAAGCTAGGGAAATCATAATCTATCTCCATGCCCCTGGATCCCACAAGAACATTCCCTACCACCCACTTGGACTGTGACAATTACTCAAAGGAATGAGTAAACAAGAGAGTAACAATGTCCCCAGAGTTCTAACGTGTGAGGTAAGTAGTCTCGAGGGGACTGGGATGTGCCATGAATGTTTTTTAAGACAGACAAAGGTTGAATGCACACTCTCCTGCACCAGAGAGCCCCTGGGTCATGATCCAAAGTTGTCTGTGCCCTTTCTGGTACAGACACTCCTCATCATCTGAAGCTGTCTCCTCCTCTTCCTCTCCCTCCCACACTGACACAGAGGCAGCTGTGTCTGAAAGCCTGTTTTTCCTTGGGACTAGCAAGTGTTCTACAGATCAGTAAGTCAGGATACCTGAGAGTAGATGCTCCACCTCTGACAGAGCACCTATCATGCTCAGCCTTCCACGGAACTTGGGCTCCCTCTCTTCCCACTAAAAAGAAGCAGTGGGTTCTTTCATGTGCCCCAAGGACAAAGATATTGCTTCCACTGAGGGAGGGCAGGGCTAGCAGTCCTCCTTCTGAACTGCAAGCTGTCTATCTCTTATGCAAGAATTCACTATCCATGGAAGCAAGTCCACATCTCCACTGCTAGAGCATTTCAACCACACTGCACAGCCAGTCTGCTAAATCTACATATAGTGGGTTAAGCTGCTTCCACCAGCTCTGTTGCAACTGAGCCAAGGTTGGGGCTGGGAATCTGGACACCTTTGTGTCTCCAAAGGGCAAAGATTACTGTCATTGCCAAGAGATGGCGGTATGAGTGACATGTGTGTCCCATAGTTGCCACCTCTGCAATCTTGTTAAGAGAGGCCTGTCCCTCCTGTCACAGGCTGACAGTGCATCCATCCTTCTCCTGCCTCAGCATTCTTTTGAAGCAGGAGAGCACCCTACCCCTCACTATCACAGACAGTACCTGAACCTAGCGAGTATTGAGAGCAAAAATTCCAGCTCAGTCTTGGTCTAGTATGCCCAGGACTCAAGCATGCCATCTTGGGGACTAGGAACTTGAGATTACTCATACTGAGAAGGAGAGTTCCTGGGAGAGAAGAACAGGTAAACTGAAAAGTAATATGGTTTGAGATGAGGGGAGAAGTTCCAGATGAGAAGGAACTAGCATAAGAATTCTGGCAATATGAAAAACCAATTTCAGCACCCTAAAATGTTCACCATAACTCCCCAGTAATGGACTGCAACCAAAAAGAAAATTTTGAACTGTCGAATATGGAATTCAAAATATGAATCCCAAGTAAGCTCAATGGGATCTATGAGAAAATTGAAAACCAACACAAAGGAAACAAAAAAAAAGTCATGAATTTCACTCATGAATGAAAAATTCACTTAAGATATATATATATATATATATACAGTTTAAAAAATAGAATTTCTGGAAATGAATCATTTAGGGAAGAACAGAATACAATGCAAAGTTTTAACAACACTAGACTAAGAATAAGAAAGAATTTCTGAGATTGAAGGTAAGACTTTATGGTGAAAAATGAAGAAATAAGAATCAAGAAGAAAAAAAGAAAAATAACAAAAGAAAAGAATAATCAAAAAGAATAAACAAAGTCTTCAAGAATCCAAGGACTGTCTATATAAGATAACCAAACATAGGAATTATAGATGTCCTTGAGGAGAAGAAATAGCAAAAAGCATGGACAACCTACTTGAAATAATGGAGGAAAACTTCCTTGGTCTTGCTAGAGATTTAGACATCCACATATAAGAAGGTCATTAAACCCCTGGAAGATTCATTGCAAACAGAATGTCTGCAAGGCATGTAGTCATCATACTGATCAAAGGCAATCTGAAGGAGAAAATCCTACAAGCTGCATGAGAAAAGCAACACATAATTTACAAAGAAAACCAATCAGATTAACAGCAAAATTCTCAGAGGAAGCTTTATAAACCTAAAGGAAACAAAGTCCTATCTTTAGTCTTCTTTTTTTTTTTTTGAAGACAGCCTCAAGCTTTCACCCTGGATAGAGTGCTGTAGCATCACAGCTCACAGCAACCTCCAATTCCTGGGCTCAAGTGAGTCTCCTACCTCTGCCTCCCAAGTAGCTGGGACTACAGGTGCCCGCCACAACACCTGGCCATTTTTTGGTTGCAGCCATCATTGTTGATTGGCAGGCCCGGGCTGGATTCGAACCTGCCAGCTCAGGTGTACGTAGCTGGCACCTTAGCCCGTTGAGCCACAGGTGCCGAGCCTATCTTTAGTTTTCTTAAACAGAATAGCTGTCAGCTAAGAATTTTATATCTTGCAAACACTAAGTGTCACAAATGAAGGGGAAATAGTCTTTACCATAACTCTACAAGAAATCCTTTAAAGTGCTTTATATATTGAGCAGAACAATTGATATCTACCAGTGTGAAAAATTCACAGCTCTTATAAACAGTAACACAAGGTGAAAATAAAGCCTTTAGGTAGCAATGAACATGATTACTGGGACAGTATCTCACATATCAGTATTAACATTTAACCGGAATGGTCCTTACATAAAACATACATTGGCAGAATGGACTAAAAAATAACAACTGCAATATATGCTATCTTCAAAAAAAAATGTTCAACTCATAAAGATTTGCATAGACTCAAATAAAGGTTTCTGTTTGTTCCATGCAAACAGAAACCAAAAGCAAACAGGAGTAGCTATTCTCATATCAGATAAAATATACTTTAAATCAACAATAGTAATAAGAAAGTATAGATGGTTATTATATAATGATAAAAAGGTCAAGTCAACAAGAGAACGTAATAATCCTAAATATACAAAGGGTGCCAAAAAATGTATATAAATTTTAAGAAAGGGAAAAAAGTGTATTAAATTTGTAATACTCAAGTCTGTTTGACTTCTGCAATTATAAGAGGTGCTCATGTGACATGTATTCATCTTGTGTTATCAGTTATATTGAGTATTACAATTTAAATCTAGTTTTTTCTTCCTCAAATTGCATATACCTTTTGGGCACCCTCTCTGTACATAGCTAACACAGGAACTTTCAGATTCATAAAGCAAATGCACCTAGATTAAGGAAAGAAATAAAAAGAAAAATCATAAGAGCTGGGGAAATTAGCAATCCACTGACAACTAGATATATCATTCCACTGATAACTAGATATATCATTAAGACAAAAAATCAACATAAACAAAACTCTAAAGAAAATGTACTTTACAGTTAAAGATCATTCTACCCCCAAACTATAAAACATATCTTTTTCTCATGAGCACATGGAACATTTTCCAAAATAGGTCATATGTTAGTCCACAAAACAAGTATCAACAACTTTGGAAATATCAAAATCACACCATGTATCTTCTCAGACCACAATAAAATAAACTAGAAATCATTTTCAAAGAGAACTCAATACTACATAAACATGGAAATTAAACAACCTGCTATTTAACGATCCTTGAACCAATGACAAAATCAAATTTGAAATAAAATTGATTTTTAATTTTTTTTTTAATTTGAGGTTAATGGGAGGGTGCAAGCAGCTAGGTTACAATGTTTACATTTATTAGGTAGAGTCCCTCTTGTAGTTGTGTCCAACCCCCAAGAGGTGTGCCATATACCCTTACATTGTGACCATTGAGTGGGAACACACCTATCCCCTTCCCTCTTCCCTGCTCCCTCCCTCATTCCCCCTGTCCCCAACTTGAATTGAATTGAGTTTTTCTCTTATGTGGGCATGTATTAGATCATCTACTGGCTTCATACTAGTATTGAGTACATTGGATCTTGCTTTTCCATTCTTGTGATACTTTACTAAAAAGAATGTGCTTCAACTCCATCCAGTTCAATACAAAAGATGTAAAGTCTCTGTCTTTTTTATGGCTGAATAGTATTTCATGGTATACATATACCACAGTTTGTTAATCCATTCCTGGTTTGATGGGCACTTCCACATCTTGGCAATTGTAAATTAAGTGGGATAAAAAATGAAGTTTTTATACTGGGTAGTTGTCTAGTAATGAAATTGTGGGATCAAATGGGAGATCTATTTTGGATTCTCCATACTTCTTCTTCTCTTCCAAAGAGGCACTATTAGTTTACAGTCCCACCAACAGTGTAAAAGTGTTTCTCGCTCTCCACATCCGTGTGATGTGGGCTATTCTCGCTGGGGTCACATGATATCTCAGGTTGGTTTTGATTTGTGTTTGTTTGATAATTAGGGATGATGAACATTTTTTCATGTGTTTGTTAGCCATTTGTCTGTCTTCTTCAGAGAGAAGACTGAGTTCTACCAGTATTACAAAGACATGTCTTTTGACCAGTGACAGATGGCATTGTTTGGTCTTTTTGTTGTTGTTGAGTAATTTGAGTTCTGGGAAGATTATAGTTATCAACTTTTTGTCAGATTTATAACATGCAAATATGTTTTCCCATTTTGAAGATTATCTATTACATTTTTGTAATTGAATGACCAAAACAACACAAGCTACACAATCTCTGTGACACATAAAAAGCACTGCTAAGAAAGAAGTTCATAGGATTAAATGCCTACAATAACAAGGTAGAAAAGAACACAAACAACCTAGTATCATAATATAAGTTACTAGAAAAAAGAACAAGAACAATCTAAACACAAAGCTAGCAAAAGAAAATAAATAGCAAAGATCAGAGCAGAATTAAATGAAATGGAAAGCGATAAACCAATACAAAGTGTCAACAAAACGAAAAGTTCTATGAAAAGAAAAGCAAAACCAATAGACCTCTAGCTAAATTGACCAAGGATAGAAAGAAAGGATTCAAATGAGCTCAGTGAGAAATTAAAAAGGAAACATCACAACTGATACCACATAAATACAAAATACCATCCAAAACTACTATGAAAATCTCTGCATTCACAGATTAGAAAATTTAGAAGAAATGGATAAATTTTTTGGAAACACACAACCTCCCAAATTTGAATGAGGAAGAAATAGAAATCCTGAACATACCAATAATAAGTAGCAATATTGAAAAAGTAATAACCCCCTCCTCTCAAAAATAAGAACAAAGCCCAGGGCCAGATAAATTCACAGCTGAATTCTGTCTTATAAATAATAATGGATACTGATCTTACTAAAACTGTTTCTTTTTTTTGTTTGTTTGTTTGGTTTTGGTTTTTGTAGAGCCAGAGTCTCACTTTATGTCCCTGAGTAGAGTGCTGTGGCATCACACAACTCGTGGGCTTAGGTGATTCTCTTGCCTCAGCCTCCCGAGTAGCTGGGACTACAGGCACCTGCCACAACGCCCAGCTATTTTTTTGTTGCAGTTTGTCTGGGGCCGGGTTTGAACCCGCCACCCTTGGTATATGGGGCTGGCGCCTTACTGACTGAGCCACAGGCATCACCCTAAAACTGTTTGATAACATCAAGAAGGAGGGAATCCTTCCTCCTCACTTATTCTATTAGGAATGGACACAACAAAAAAAGAAAACTACAGACCAGTATCACTCATGAGTAGATACACAAAAATCCTTACCAAATACTAATAGAAATGAATCTACACATCACAAAAACTTCACTACAATCAAGTGGGTTTTATCCCAGCAATGCAAGAATAGTTGAACATATGCAAATAAATGAGATTCACCACATAAAGATAAATAAAAATAAATGATTATGATTATCTCAATAGATGCAAAAAAAAAAGCATCTGATAAAATCTACCATATGATAAAAACCCTCAATAAACTAGACATAGAAGGAACATGCCTCAATATAATAAAATCCATATAAGGAAAATCCACAGCTGATATTATACTGAACGGAGAAAAGTTCAAAGCTTCTTCCTAAGAAGTGTACAAGACAAGTATATCCACTGTAACCACTTCTATTTAATATAATGCTGAAAGTCCTAGCCACAGCAATCAGACAAGAGAAGGAAATCAAAGGTATCCAAATGGGGACAGAATGGAAAGCCCTTGGTCATACTAATCTATTTTTAATTCTCTAACATGACTACCTTAGTCATAATGAAGAAGAAAAAACAAAAGTTACTTTAACATTTTAAAAAGTAACATTAAATGAGGTGACTAGGTTAGTGGTAGTACTTAAAAATATTTAAAGTAAAATATTTAACATTGTATAATTTTAAAATGTATTTGTGTAAAGCACTAAGTATTTAAGACTAATTCAAAAGCCTATTATAATTTTAATCAAAATCTCAAAGAGACTTCTGAAAAATTGACAAAGTAATTTAATAGTCATCAAAAAGAATTGTTAACATTTTTCTAAAGGAAGAAAACTGATATGGGACCTGGATTGCCATGTATTAGATTTTATAAATTATTAAATCACCAAGAGATAGAACATGTATACATTAAAATAAGTCTTCAAATAACTTATAGTCATGTGAAGATGTAGTACTCTAATATATAGTATAAAAATGAGTCCAACTATTTTAAAAACATTGATAGATGATGGATGACAAAAACTAAAAGGAGATTTTTTAAAATGTTATCTGAGCATGTCTATAGAATTATAGTGTTATATTTTCTGTGAAACCATTTTTAAAGGATAATAAAACCATAAATACTAGCTAGGTGCAGTGGCTCACACCTGACTGGAATCCAAGGAGTTTGGGAGTCAGAGGTCAGAGGATTGCTTGAGCCCAGGAGTATGAAACCAGCCTGGGCAATAGCGAGACCCTGTCTTTACAATAACTAGAAAAATTATTCCAGGGTGCGTTACTGGAATCCCAGCTACTTGGGAGGCTGAGGCATGTGGATCACTTGACCCCCGGGAGTTGGAGGCTGCAGTGAGCTGTGACAATGCCACTGTACTCCAGCCCAGCAACAAAGTAAGGCTTTGTCTCAACAAAACAAAGAAACAAAATAAAACATAAACACTATACCTTTATCTTTCTTTTCTTGTAGTACTTCCTTAGAAATGTATGGTATTTTTCTAATTTCCTAAAAAAAGCTTTAAAAAAATAAGAATTTGTTATATACATGTGTGTGTGTGTATATATATACACATTATATATATATATACACACACATTCTCTAAAAATAAAGAATATTTTAAATACTTTAAAGAAATTATGTAGGAAAACACTATGGATATTTCTTCAAAGAACTAAAAGTAGACCTATCATTCAATTCAGCAATCCCAGTACTGGGTATCTGTCCCCAATGAAAAGAAGACATTATATCAAAAAGACATCTTCATTCATAATGTGTATCATATCATGATTTACAATGGTGAAGATAGGGTATCAGCCTAAGTGCCTATCAACAATGAGTGGAGAAAGAAAATGTGAGATATATATAGTGTGGTATACATATATACATGTATATATATGTATAGCAATATATATACTGTGTGCTGTATGTATACTGGTAATACTCAATATATACTGTTAAAGTTTTTTATTTTGTATCTTGTATCTCTTGTACTTGCAGAAGTCATTTGTGACTTGAGTATTACAATTTTAATACAAATTTTCTCTTTATTATCATATGGATAGATTTTTTTGGGGTGTGCTCTCTCTCTCTAGGCACACATACCACACACACACACACACACACACACATACACACACTGTGAAGTACCACTCAACAATGAAATGGAATGGAATAATGTCTTTTGTAGCAACTCAGATAGAGTTGGAGACCATTATCCTAATTAAAGAAGAAAAGCAATTACTGGATGATCTCACTTATTTGTGGAATCTATAAAAATGGAACTCATAAGAGCAGAGAGTAGAATGATGGCTGGCAGGCTTGTTGAGGAAGGGAGGGAAATGTGATAAAAGGTACAAATTTGGTTAGACATGATGAATAATTCTGGAGATCTATTGGTCAGTATGGTGATTATAGTTAATACACTCATCATAGAAAATTGATGAGTGTATCTTAATTTTTCTCACAAACCCATGTGGAGTGATGGCTATGTTAATTACTTTTATTTTGGCAAAAATTTCACAATGTATATATTTATAGAATCACATTTTACACTCTACACACAATTTTTGTCAATTATATACCTCAATTAAGCTGGAAAAAATTGAGCATAAATTAAAAACTGTGCCTCCCAATGCTCCTTCCTCCCAAATACTAAAGAACGGTTGTAGCCTGAAAAGGACTAAAGAGGCATGGGGGCTAGAATCTTTGGCTATAAAGGTCATTATTGCATCAGCTGAACCTTGACTACAGTCTAGGGATTAGCTAAAAACGGTGTATCAATGCCAATTTTCTGTTTCCAATAGATCGTGATTACCTAGAAGAATGTTCTTGATTTTCATAAATATACACTAAAGTTTGAAAAGATGGTGGGCTATCAAGCATATTAATCTCAAATGAGTCAAAAAAAGTTTTTGTAAATTACTTGTAACTTTTTGAAGTTTATGATTATTTCAAATATTTAAACATGTTTAATAAATATAGTGGGGTGAAATAAAAATCTCAAATTTTAGCTGAAAAAAACCTTTAAAAAGGCTTAAGTTGTCTTGTCTTTCACATTTTTTATAGGATTATTGGCCAAGGGATATTGATTTCAGTGATGATCATAAACGGATAAATACTCTAAAAAAAGTACAAGAAGATAGTTCATTTACTTCAATTTATACACATCTATGGAATAGTGTTCCTCGAGCGCATAAAGCAGTCTCAATCATGGAGTCAAAATTAATGGAATGTTCTCTTCTTTTGAAAATCCATGCCTCTAAAATATTTGACTGGAAAAGTAGTATTTCTGATCCAAGTAAGCCTTATTTTTATGTGATTTTTATATAATGATCAGTTGTGTGTGTGCACATGTATGTAATTTCATAAAGAATAAAATCCTAAGGTATAAAATATCTTTTAAAAAATACTGTTTTAAAGCCTCTTCATTTTTAAATGGCCCCATACTGATTTTTAGTTGAAGATAAACATGTGGTTTTAGAGAAAATGTTATTAGGAAAGAGTCTAAAACAATTGTAAAACTGTCCAACACAATTAAACAGGAGTAAACGTAGTAGAATGTAAGGAAAAAAGGAAAACAAGATTGCACAATTGATATTGTTACTAGCAACAAGAAAATCAGCAAGGGTCAAGATGGGCAGATAGAAATACTTAAAACCTAAAGTGAAAGGGGTGACCTTAACTTACGTGGGCAAGGTTAGCTTATAGGGTGTTTAGTATTCAGTATGAAATAACTGAATGAAAGCATATCTGTAAGTACTGATTTTAACCTCTTTTTAGTATGTGTATAACTTTTTGTCTTATCTGATTATATTGATTAGCATTTCCAGAACAGTTTTAAATACTAATGGTGAGTCTTATTCTATTCTTGATTTATTCAGCAAGCTTGTTATATATAAACTTTGAAAAAGATGATATTCGTTGTACTTATAAAGCATTTTTTATGTATTAAATACATTTGATTATTTTATTTAGATAATTAAAATCATTTTTGGACTTACATTTGTCTAATTCAGAGAATGTGTTTAAATATGCTACTATTAAATTTACTATATTAAATTTTCTTATTGATATTTTAATTTTTTTAAATTTTAGTACCTATATATGTATCATGTGTGCACAAGTGTGTTTATATATGTAAATATATAGACACACACAGAGGTGTAATATATATATATATACACACACATGTGTACATAAAGTTTTGTAAAGAGATAAAATATTTAAAAGTAAATAAGGCAAGGAATGCAAATATCCCTTCATACCTTCTGCTTTAAATAATAATTTTATATATATTCATTGTTCTCAATATGTAAGTATTAGAGCTTGGATTCAAATCTAGGTTATCTGATTTCAGAGCTCCCGATAACCTTTCAATGAGCCATGCTCCACAGCATTGTACTTTATCAAATTTAAGGTAATCATGAGACAACCAAACATCAGTGGCTGAGCTGTTTGAAAATGTAGTAGACTTATTTGTAAGGAAGGATAGAGGTACATATTTAGATACAGGTGTAAGTGTCATAGACATGATAGTTGGAATATGATATTTTAGGGGGAAAAAACAGGAAGCAGAAGAATTATTGTATATAATATTTGTAATTATTTATTCAAATAAGACTGTTTAACATATGCTGATCAGAATAGCTAATTTCATTGAATTCTTTAAAATATTTAAAATGTTCTTCATTTTGGAGAATGTGTATATATATAACAAAATCTTATTTTTTTAAAGCTTTTTATAGGAAATCAGAAGAATACCATACATTTCTAAGAAAGTACTACAAGAAAAGAAAGATCATGGTACAATATATATTTTTTGTTTTGTTTTTTATTAAATCATAACTTTGTACATTGATACATTTATGGGGTTCAGAGTACTGCTTCAGTATACAATGTGAAATGCTTACATTGAACTAAGTAATACATCCATCACAATTATACTCATTTCTTAATAGTTTTGAAATGTACCATTGCATCATGCACATTAGGTGAGGTCCCCCTGAATACCCTCCCTATACCCAAATCCCCTCTCCCCTACTCTCTCTCTCCTCTTCACTTCTATTTTCTGGGCTATAGTTGTGTCTTGACATTTGTATGAGTCTGTAGGTGGTTATATATTGATTTCATAGTAGTATTGAGTACATTGGATACTATTTTTTCCATTCTTGAGATACTTTACTAAGAAGAATATATTCCAGCTCCATCCAGGTAAACATAAAAGATGTGAAGTCTCCTTCTTTTTTATGGCTGCATAGTATTCTGTGGTGTACATATACCACAATTTGTTAATGCATTCATGG